>JABFPJ010000684.1:0-34905 GCA_022817425.1 Gryon sp. ZL-2020 | reverse complement strand
ATCAAAAATCTGTCTGACAGATTTATGCTGCACATATATACCTACAATTTAAACTTAAAAAAAGCAAATCGGTAAAAAATTGTGGTACTAGGAGCTTTTTAAAAATAGCCCTTTTTCGATAGTTATTAACAATTAAACAAAAAACAATTAAAAAATTTTATATTTGGTTCATCATATATATATCATCCTTAATTTATCATCTTTAATATATCATCCTTAAGGTGATTCTTCAGCTATGTAAGAGCAAAAAGGATAGAGCTAATGGTGACTACATTAGTGGAAGAGAGAAGCAGTGAATTCGATTGAAGAATCACCTTAAGGATCAAAATACAGAAAGATTCATTTCAATTCATTCATTTTTATAGATTTTAGCCATTTCACTGGGATGTCCCCTTAAAGAAATATTTTAATTGAAAAACTTTTTTTCGATAAAATTTCTGTATATTTTAGTTGAATAAGTTAATTGTTTAATTTAATTAAATCACTGATTGAAAATCAAATTCTATAGCTTCTAAAAAGGTGAAATTCTTAGAATAATATTTAATTTCAAAGAGTTACGTTGCATTTAATTGTTCAATGAATGTTATAAATATCGTCGGGTTTAATTTGTAAAATAAATTAATTATTTAAAATTAATAGTTTTATCATTTTTATTGTTAGTATTGATCTGAAAAGAAATGAACTTATGTTGATGTTTCTCCATGTTTTGATAACTACAATTTCATCTTTCACATAAAATCAATAATCAACTAACAAGAGGCAGAATCAACATCTCTTTAATAATAATGTGACAGATGATGTTAAATAGTAAACATAATTTTGTAATAAAAATAAATAAAAATTATTTTTATAAAAAGCTTTTGTTGCTCTTTTTATTTGGAAATTATTTTTTTTATATCCGATGTGTGTAAATATTACCGAACAATTATAATATGTACTATAATACGCCAAAAAGATCGAAATATCGGATTTGAAGCTGTTCTTTTATTATATTATATGAAAGAGCTTAAAATGAAGTGATTTCAATTTTTTTCAACTTTAACAATTGATACTTAGGACTTGAGGGACTCAAATATGTGTGATGGCAACTTCTATACTATCAGATAAATTTTAATGCATGTTTTACAAATGTTTGTTTAAATCAGAGATGGACAAACCCATTACTCAATTAAACCATATATTTAATAATTATTAAAAATAATAAAATCAAGTAGTTAAGAATTCTGTATTCATCCTATAAAAAAGACTGTCTTCAACTAAAAATACAGGTACCATAGTTATTATTAGAAAAAAAGTGAAAAATATGCATTTTAATTCAGCAAGTAATTGAAAAGTAATTGCATTTTTAATCAACCATTACTTTTTTAAATAAAATTAACTTATAAATTCAAACTTAGCAAAAATAAGATCATAAATAAAATCATTTCATTATTCGACTGTACAACTTGCTAAAGAACAAAAAAGTTTTCAATTATTTAAAAAATTTATTATATTTTTCCACTTTTTTAAATTTAATATAAGTAATTGAGTAATTATTTTTGCCCATCTCTGGTTTAAATGTTACAGATTATTTTATTAATAACTACATTAACTACACTGATGTAACTTATTAAATATCTAATTCATTATATAAATTAATTAAGATAAATAAAGTATTATTAAATAAATTTAAAACAATTACTGAATACAAATTGCTAAGTAAAATAACTAAAATTAGTAATTGTAAATAAGTTACGAAAGTTAGTAGAGGAATTTTATAAAATAATCTCTACTCTAACTAAACTGATTAAAAGGATTTTTCAATTATGCTGTACCAGAAAATATTGAACATTTTTTTTGTAATTTAAATTTAAATAAAATAAAATATGAACAATCATGTCTTCTTTGTAAATAATGTAGATTTGAAAACATTTAGCAAACATTAGTTCTTATAGGAACCAAAAATTGAGCAAGGCTGAAATTTCGCGTCTATGGACCCTAAATTTCAATTCGTATACATTCAAATTTCAAATATTAAAATGGTAGTATCTAGTATGCTCGTCAAATGACTGAAATTTTACATTTGTCCAAAAATAAAGTTTTTATTAATAAATAATGTTTACTTAGCGTCTATTATATCATTAGATTTTTTAATTTTAAGACAAAGTTCTAATTTTGATTACTGATATAAGAGATTTCTTAAATTATAATTTAATGAATAATAAAAATTAACTTTAAGGACTGGAGCGAGATTTTCTCACTTTTTTTACTTACTTTAATCAATACCTTAAGGTTCAAACTTCTTACACAGAAAATAATAATGTAACAAATTTTACTATAGTCTAATAATGAAGTATTATTCGATTAAAAAAGATCAAAATATTGTCTACTTTAATAATATCATTTAAATAATTAAATATGAAAATGTATTATATATTTATTATATATAATTTACGTGTATATTTTATATATCCTGTTCTTTTTATAACATTTCTGAACATTTTTATTAAACTCGGCTAATAAGTACTATCTTTTTATACATTAAACATATCTTTTTATATATTAAAATTTAGTAAATTTTGTGATATTACCCACACGATCAAAAATATATTTTCAAAATATATATAAAATATATTTTTCTGAAAAAATATATTTGTACAAATATATAAAAAATATATAGAATATATATTTTTTATACGTAAAATATATTAATTTAATAACAAATTATATATTTCAATTATCTTTTGAGAAATATATTTTCGTCCCTGTGGTTATTTGTTCATCACGTACATCAGTAATTAATACACCGTAGACGTCAATTTATTGGAAATTAATTGACTTTCATATACGAAAAAGAAAATTAAAAAAAGAATATTATAACCTATGTTATGTCAGAAACGTCAAATTATATTTTAATTATGAAAAAATACTAAGTATATTTTCGACTAATATCAAGTGCATAAAAAATTGATGTCTTCGTATGTTTGACAGATGTATGTACTGCCTTTTATTTCCAGTGCGTCATTGACTGACGGGAATTGACGGGAAAATTATGACACTAACAATTTATTTTGAACCAATCAAAATTGTACAAGAAAAAAGAAGCCTTAACAAAATATCACCAAAATTAAGCAATTTAATAAATTTAATTTTATGTTATCGGTTTGAATCTACAATTACAACTACAATTACAACTTTATTTTTTGAACAAAATTGATAGTAATTATCCTCTAGGTTCAACCGAACAAATATTTATTTAATGCCAATATTTTATTTATTTTCTACCGATTCTTGCTGTCCGTATAATTTTTTTATACAAATTAAATTTCAACATAAAATGATATAAAATGGCACAGAAATCTGCTTTTGAAAACAAAGCAGATTTTTATATAACAGTTATATTTATTCTGCTTATTTAATTAATTATCGTTGATAATAAGCGAAATGTGTCACCCGACATGAAATGCCTCAAATAACTGAAAATTTAATCATACGATTTTCCATATCACAAATTTATGTTTAACAATTCTTTTTGCGTCTTTCTTAACACAAATATTAAAATATTTTGTTTGATTTTATTTGTTTTACAATTTAAAGTAACAAATAAGATTTATATGTTTTATTTTATTATATATTATGCTTGTGACGTCAAGGAAAAACCAATTAACTCCACTTTTGTAGATATTGAGAAAAATGCGTTTGAAAATTTCAACTTGCATTCAATACATAAAAAAAGTATTCATTTGATCCTTGTATTTTTTGATAGTACTACCAAAAGAACCCCCTATCTCGAAGAGAGCTCGAAAAACCTTCTATCTCAGTATTATCTCCTATCTCAAAGTGAACGAGGAAAGTTCCCTATCTCAGCGCTGTCAACTTATATCCCAATTTTTTAAATTCTTTTAATTTTTAGTGGTAACACTAAAAATTATGTATAGAATGTATAAAATGTATAGAATGATAAATTTATTATAAAAATCATGGTAAATAATATTGGGTGCAAAATTTGATTATCATTTTATAAATTCAATACTAATTTGAATACAATTTATAATTGCAAAAGCAACATTTCAAAATATAAAAACGATCTAATCTATTTTCTCATAATTTTTTATTACTAAATTATTTTGCATCTAAATTTAATCCTCAGACAGATTTTCACTATATTTATTGTATTATAATATAAGTATAAAATATATTTAATTTTTTATACTTTTTAGATTTTATAATTTTTATAGATAAAATTAATAAAATTATGAATAAATAGATTTCCTATGTTAATTTTTCTAGGTTCGCTTTGTAAAATTAATTCTACATTATAAAAAAATGTCCTTTCTGAGTTTTGAACTAAGTACTTACCGTTTGCTAATTACATGATATAGTACTTTAACCACGCGGCTACTGGATCGTTGTCGGTAAAGTTGCAATTTCGTTACTTACACCATAAAAGTATGAAATATAAATTAGGCAGAATATTTACAACTTGACTTAGTACAAATTGATAAAAAATATGCACAAATTCATCAAAATTTTGTAAATTTTAAACAACAATTTTAAAATTTGTGTCTAAAATGTATCAATTACCGTTCAAAAGACACTTTCGTCATGCGTTTAATTAAATTCTTTGTAATATTTACTAAGCTATTTCTTTACGTAATGAAAGCTAAATATTGATTTACAATAAAAATATATATTACAATTAAAATATTAATTTATCATTCTAATTTTGAATAATGGGATACAGTATTATCACCACAAATTAAAAAAAAAAACACAAAAAAAATTGGGAGATAAGTTGACTGCGCTGAGAAAGGGGGGTTTTCGTGTTCACTTTTAGATAGAGGGTTATTCGAAGTAATACTTAGAAAGAAGGTTTTTCGAGCTTTCTTTGAGATGGGGAGAGGGGGGGGGGGTTGTTCGAGTCATTCTTGAGATAGCGGGTTCTTCTTCCCAGCCCTTGATATTGTCTGTTTTAATAATATCATTTAAATAATTAAATATAAACTTTTATTATATATCCTGTTTTTTTATAACATTTCTGTACATTTTTACTAGACTCGGCTAACAAGTGCTATATCTTTATCACAATAATATCACATTATTACACGTAGACAAATAATACATGAATTTTTACTGGTGAAACAGTATTCGATCTGTATAAAACAAAAAACGAAAGAAATTACTGTTTTTTCTAGAAAAATTTTCGTTACATCATAATAATCCTTGATAAAAACAGTATTTTTGTATGTTTGTTGTCTTATACAGATCGAATACTGTATCAATAGTAAAAATTTCTGTATTATTTGTTTATGTGTAGAAAATGTAGTAAATTTTGTAAGGTTATTTGTTTCTGTGTACATTTGATAAACGTCGACTCATACAATGGAAATATACAATTTTTTATGATTAAAATCGTCATTAATTCAATTTTGCCAACAAATGGAGTTAATCGGTGTTTCCTTCAAGCTACAAATATATAAGAAATCGTCAATTAAAATTTTTTTATATATTAAAAAAATATTAATTATAAATGTAGAGTTAAGTTTTAATAGAATTTGTTAGTTAATAAATTGATTATTAATTGATTATATATTAAATAATTCATTATTAACTAAATTTTTATATTATAAAATTGCATGCATCTCTAAATTATACATCCAAAGACATGATATAGATTTTGTCTAATTTTATTGCTGTGTATTTTAGCAAAATGAGCACTTTATAATATTTTCTGAAAGCTTTGCAGTTTTTGGTTTCAACTTATTTTCTATTACAAAACTGGTAGAAAACATAGTAATATTTGCTATATCATTTTCTTTCGTGTAAGGAGGATTGTTTTTATTTCAAAAAATAATTTTGAAATTATACCAATTACGCTAACGTACCGTTTTTTGATTCAGTCTAATCAATATGCAGAATTGTTCAAGATGATTATTTTTTAATAATTTCATAAACCATATACAATTCTGATGATATATCTGTGGTGAAAAGGAAACAGAAGTTAAGGGTGCATGGAATCTCTTACATTTAACTTTCTTCTTCTTTCCCGCAGATATAGATGTATTTAGAATTTGAAAGTTAGAGAATATATTGTTTAAACTTGTTACTTGTAGACTTATAGATTGATAAGTTATCAGTCTACATTCGTGTCAATTACAAAGATCATTGCTTCACAATAAACGAAGTCACGCATACGTTTGTTAGTGAAAGGGTGGATGCAAAAAATGATATTTAATTGCTTAATATAAGTACAATATAAAAGTGTTGACAAGAATCAACCGATCCAATAAAACATATTCGGTTGAAGTTGTTCGTACATGGAATCTAACATGCGTGGATAAAAATAAAGGGACACAAATAGTAAACTCTGCAAAGTCAATCACTTTTATATCATAATATTGATAAGATTATGTCTGCTTCCTAGTATGATACTAAAATCAAATTTAACGATTCATTATTTATGAATATTTAATATATTTACATTTTATAATATTATATATACAATATATATATGTATATATTATTTGTAAAAGTATTTTGATTTGAAATTCGATTTATTTATTACTTAGAGATATTTCTATATATATATAACAAATAAGAAATAATTTGGATGTTCATAGTTAATTGTATAGGTTAATACGTGAAAAAGAAAAGTGTAACTCATTGAAATTACGTATCTGAATGGAAGTATGATTTGAATGCAGTTTGATTGTGTCGTATGGCGTAGTAATATTCGAGGTGAATGTTCCGCTTACTCATAAGTGACGACGTAACTGAGGAGGACGCAACGCTCTAATCTTATATATATATATACAATACAAAAACTGTTGAGTTTCGAATGTTTGTATAATGTAATGTAATCATGATTATATAGTTATAAAAGATAAAGGAGGACGATGTTAATTGATAAAATATTTGAAAAAACTAAGATGTTTCAAGTTAAACAAACAGATAACTTGATTTTGAATATTAGGTATAAATAATAAGAGTTATCGTTATCGAGAAATGAAGTTTGTAAGAAACGTTTCTCAATTCATTTTTGTGAATAAATAGAGCAATCTAAATTGAGTAAACTGCATTGCAATGCAAGACAAATTCCACGCGAAAATCAATAGTCAACAACATTTTGTATGATATTTGCTTTTTATATATAAAATCTTTTCTTTTATTTTGATAAATAATTGTTGACTTTGATGGTTGTTGATTTGATATTTGATTGATGAATGCAATTTAACTTGTCTTTTTCTTGTAATGTATAGTGCAAAGTTGATGAATAAAAAAGTATTAAAAGAGTATTGATACTTTCTTGTTTGATCATTTCACTTGATAGATAAATAGATGTACAATTTTATTTGAATGCATGTAAATGAAATAGAACTTTAATTCAAAATTACGACGTGGATAATAGATATTGCATCAGATTGAGTATGAATTAATGAGAGAAATTTTCTGCCGGGGAAAATGTCGCACATTTCTAATTGACAAAATATTTGTAACTTTAAATTATACTTTAGATTATATTACATTTTCAATACATTTTATTTCCATATTTTATTCAAAACTTTAGCTGGAAGAAGTTTTTCAATATTAAGTAAGAAAAAGTAAAGCAGTTCAGATTTATAGAAAAGTTAAATTTAGTTTACTTCTAAAGTCAAATAATACAAATAATTAAAATTCACTTATTATAAGCAAAAAATCCCCCCTCTCCCGGCAATCAACAAGTGAAGATGCTCAGTTTTATTCGTTTGTTATACTCATAAACATATGCTTATCCCAATTATCAAATATTATCCACTTTAGTTCCTGAAAAAATGATCCCTTAAATTGAAGTATATATGATAAAATTTAAAATGAAAAAAGAAGAAATATTAGAAACAAACAATATAATGAAAGTAATACAAAATCAATAGTTTCATTTGAAATTCAATCCATTTTGCTCGTTGCAGCAGAATTATCAAAAAGTGTATACATGTATTTTATGTTATAACTTACTATACTAATAAATAATTATACATATACTAACAATAATAATTTATACATTAAAACAATACATTTAAATTTTTTGAACAAAATTAATTTTACATTCATTTTAATTGTTATATAAATTAATTGAAAAATGTTCATTTAATTTAAATACTTTAATCAGTATTAAATATTTCCACAAATTCAACACTTTTTTATAACTCAGTTAAGTTAAAATTAAATGAAAATTAAGGATTTATTCGGTTCGATTTTTGTTTGGAGTTTTCTGAAAAGAAGTATGAACTTAAAAAATGAAATTATATAAAACTCTCACGGAGAACAAATATATATTTAAATGCCATTTTTCGTCGCTTTTTATATATAAAAAATGTAAATTGTATATACAAATATAATTTAAATATATATTTCATATATGTAATATATATTTTTTCGTTATTGTTATGTATATATTTGAGTAAATTTTTGCCGGAAATGTATTTTTAGCATCAAACATATATTTTTATATAAATTTTTGAAATAAATTTTCGTCCGTGTGGGGAATATTAAGGGAATTTAAATTTTAAATTGAATCAAAATGATATGTCACTAATATAAGAGAAAGAACGATAGAATTAGCAATGAGCGTGTGAGAGAAAAATAATAATACAAATTAATGTTAATTTGGGCTTAATTTTAAATTTTTAGTTACTTTGAGCAGAATTTAATAATGCTAGTCCGTGTAACCAGCATTCTGGTAATATTAACTAGGAAATCAAGTTAAAGTCAGATTTAACTAGTTTTTTCTTTGTGTAAATTGAGACAACAAGACATGGCCGTGACTATACACACCCCTACGTGACTAAACTTAGGTTAGTCACGGAGACACGGAGTCGCGGAAAACTTTTTTCGACATTACTCTGGCATGACTCTGGCATAAATTTGGTTAATTTGTTATTTAAAAAAAAAAAAACTAACAAAACTAACTTAGACTGTCGCATGACTTTGGCATGATTCTGGCATGAATTCGGTTAGTTTTTGAAAAATTACACTGAGGGAAATTTGAGAGGAATATTTACTAATTTTTTATGAATTTTTGCTAAAGAACGTACTAATCTGAGAACATATTGAAAAGAGGAGCAAACTTTACTGCTATACGTAGTAAAATTTGATATTTAAATAGCACATTAGAAAAATATTTATTTCAAAATTGCTACTTTAATATCAATTTTTACTACGTATACATAGTAAAAATTGGTATAATACGCAGTAAAATTTGCGCCTTTTTCAATATGTTTTCAGATTACAATGTTCTATAGTAAAAATTCCTCTCAAATTTCCCTGAGTGTAACAAAACTAACCAAATTCATGCCAGAGACATGCCAGAGTAATGCCGAAAAAAGTTTTCCGTGACTACGTGAATTATTACCGTGTCTCAGAGTCTGAAAAGTGTTCCATAACTCCATGACTACGAGACAAGTCTCCGTGTCTTAGTGTTCGAAAAAAGTTACTAGAACGTGACTCCGTGTCTCTGTGACTAACATAAGTTTAGTCACGGAGGGATGTGTTTAATTACTGCCTAACTTTTTATACAATTTAAGAAATTTAGAAGTTATTTAGTTATAATAAATAAATTCCAAAATTGCCTAAGAAATTTGAAACGAAATTGTTAAAGTCTCGGCACTTACGAGAATTCTCATCACACGTACGATCTTCACATCTCGATATTCAAGATCTCGCATATGTCTAATATTATGAATAAAAAACAATAATGAATAGTATATTACGCAACAAGGGAGATGAAATCGGGAATCCGTTTTCCCGAGCGGAGTTTACAAGCCGAGCCGAAGGCGACAAGTTTACAAACCTCACGGTTTGTAACCGTGAGAGAAACGGATTTCCAATCATCTACCATGCCGTGTACAATATTTTTCGTTACGAGGGAAGGAAAAAAGTTATTTCCTTAACTCCTTACCTCCCTAGGGAGATAAATGACATTCTCCTTCCTTAGTGACGAAAAAAAAATAATATTTTTATTAACTTTATTATAAAACGACTTTTGTACTATAATGTTATATAGATGCACTAAAAGAAATTGAAGAATTATATGTATTTACTAATGTAATATGAACATTTATTATAAATAATAGTAATTTTGAATTATTGAGAAAAATGGACAAATTTCACTATAAAAAATAATAATAATGCATATTAAATTAACCATTTTTTGAAGATAGGACTACCATAAAACGATTTTTCTTAGGATTTATTTTTTTAAATATATGTTTTAATTTAAGTACTTTTATGTCAATTAAAAAAATTTCAATCCTTTGAACTATTTATTTATTGAGATATTTATTGCTAAAGATAAAAATAATTTAACATTACAAGTATAAGCAAACTTACCGAAATCAATGCTTTTTTATTTATGTATTAATTATTCTTAAGATTTTCATAAAAAAACTAGTACGTTATTATTTAAAACATACATTTCCTAGTAATAAATCAAAATAATTATTTCAGAGTCTAGTTTTTTAAATAAATGCACTTGAAATTCTAAACTTATGATATTTTGACTGTAAATGATAAAAAAGGGTACACATATATTTCGTTTAGATTTTAGTTAAATAAATAAAAATGTATTAAAAAAACATAGATTTTAGCAAAGAATTTGTATATTACAGATTTTAGTACATTTTACTTAAAAAATGCACAATCATTAACAATTATTGAAACCCCACGTATGATACGCTACTTCACGCAATAGTCTACCATGAAATGTTATTTAAAATTGTTTCTTTAATATGAATTACCTATATTTGTCCTTTTTTTAATGTTCCAAAATTAAAATGTTTCATAGTAAACATTCATATTAATTAAATTAGTAAACTCGATTTAATTTCTCTTAGTGTACATAAAATATAGTATTTTTTGAAAAAAAAATGAGATCATAAACATTTGTTTAGTAGAATTGCAATACAATTCCAAAAATTGGCTCATTTGCAGTATCCTGGACACCTTTAGCATCAAAGCTTGATTGGATTTTAGCATCAAAGTTTGTTTTGATTAATTACGATGCACTGGATGATTTGACTTACATGGACAGCCTCTGTTGATGAGGATTATTAAAGGTCTGCATTTCATCGGCGCTCTCGCCGCCGCTGCTGGAGGCGGTACAGTCGGAATCGAGGTTCTCGTGAACCATTTTGATCTGCGTGTCGAGTTGTCCGGCGACACTCTCAACCTCATCGCCATTGAGATTGACCTTGGGCGTGCCAAAGACCTGATGGCGATTGGTTGTAGTGGCGCCTCCATTGAGCGCACTGTCCCTAGAACCCGCGCCGAAGTAGCGACAGTAGGATCTCTGTCGATTGAGACTGTTGCTCTGCGCTGAGCAAGTTTTCTCGATCTTATGCAAGAAATTGTTTAAATTATTACTGACTTCGGGAAAGTTGCGCACGTTGGACTTGGAGCCCATGTCCTGAAGTTCCTGATAAAAAAACTTCTTGGCACTGGCGTGGGCGGCCTTAATAACACCCATGTTTTCCTCGGCCACGTGACAACTGAGCAGCTGTGCCTGAAGATTGCGAAGGCGTCGCAACAAGAAGGCGAAGCGTCGTTGCTGCTGAAAATGTCGTTGTTTGGCTTGTTCCTGTAGCGCGGCGATGGTCTGGCTGCGCTGTTGCTCAACATTGTCGCTGATGTTGATATTATCATTACAGAGGCCTATGACAACGTCATTGAGAAATTCGCGCTCGAAGGACGAGAAGCCCTCCTCCGGCATGGGGAACATGGAGCCGCTGACGGTGCTCTCCTCGGCCACCCCGGCGGCGCCCTCCATCGACTTGATTACACGTAAGATCTCCTCGACGTTCTGCTCGTCGGCGACGCCATCGAAGCTGCCCATCATTTGCTCGACGTCGAGCGCCGCCGCGACCTCCGACGCGGTGATCTTATCATCCATGTCTACGTTTGTCTTCATCAAACCCATGCTGTCCGGCTGCTCGCCCATAGATGGGTCGTTCATTATTCCCAAATCAGCTTGTTTGTCCTCGTGGTTTGTTGTCGTTGCTAGAAGAAGTGAATTGTTGGTAGCGCTTGTTTTTGGCTTTGTTGTGGTGAGCAAGGCAATCAGGTCCGAGCCGGTGGCCGCGAGCACGGGCAGATTGTCGATACCGTTGGCGTACTTTGAATTGATCACATCGCGTATGACGTCCTTCGGTACGCCCTGCAGACACAGCTCGTCGATCTCCGTTGGTTGCACGTTGGCGCTCACCACGAACTTGGCGAGGACCTCGCGCTCCTGGCACACCTCGGCGGCCTGCGAGGCCGACAGGAAACCCCTCGACAGCAGCGTTTCAGGCTTTTGAGCACCGCCTTCCGTCAGAGCAGGGGCCATTACTGCCACTGACGAGCACGCTGCCAGGGCCGCTGACGCCGCCTCGACATCCAGACGACCCCACCTGGACCCGTGCCGCGCCCGATCTTTGCTCACTCCCATTCATCCATCGTTCACCCGGGACACCACCACGCGCCCGACTGCCACCCACTATGCCACGCTCGCCCAAATAGTCCTACAACACTTCTTCCTCTTCGTCCTCTTCGTCTCACACCAACAACCTCTGTCCCAACCAACAAGATTTCACATCCAATCCACCTGAAACAATTAATAACATTTGTACTCACAACCTTATCAATCAGCTAAAAGATCTGTTATTTATAAGTAAACAGGCATTTCATAACTTAACTAAGCTCAAAACGAACATTTATAACTCATTGTTGTACATTCAATTTAATAAAATACTGAATTTTTTGTCGTGTATATTAATTTTTGATATTCTTAATATGTAATAAATATAAACACTTCGTTAAAATTATATTTCTAAAACAACTTTATGTAATAAGTAATCATTATTATCATTGCTATGTTTATATATATAGTCTCGTATTATTATTGTTATTATTACTATTATTAATATCATCTCGTATCAAAATATTAATATATAAAGATATATGTTACTAAGAAATTGTTTTTCCAAGTATCGGCAAATTGTTTCAATACATAAACAACACATACAGTTTACTTTGATTTATTTTTACCAACTGACTAGATGAGTAAATGATACAGTTAGAAATCAGCTACCTGAACTACGAACTTCTGTTGTTACCTCGTAACAACAACTTTAACTGAGAAAATAATAGCTTTAACTGAGAAATCTGTACATTTTCCTGGAACAGTTTCATATTATATAAGTGTGATTGAAAATGTCATATTAAACATCTATCTTTTCTTTTGGACCAACTGTTACTGTTTTATGACTTTATTGTTTAGTTTAAGTAACTGCTATTTTTTCAATAAATTGGTAAAATTCTCCAAATGTTACAAGATTTGTTTGAAAATAGTTTTCTTTATTCAATCATTTTAATAAATGAAATGCAAGAAAAAGGTCTCGTCAAAAAACATCTATACAAAAATTATTAAAAATAAATGATTAAATAATCTTTATTTATCAATTAATTACTTTGTGCAATTATGCAATGATGATCAATCATTGTATAATTATTTACACAAATTAATATTCAATCGAATCATTATTACATAACGTTTAATTAAACTGATTACATGACAAATCGGTAAATAAAAACATAATATATATATATCGGTCATAAAATTGTACGTTTCATTAGGTCAAGAAAATGCTAAAAATTACGAATGCTAATCTCTTGTACCCCAGCGTTTCATTTGACATACAAATAACTTTAATACAATATTTACAAATTGTGTTTTACCGATATAATAGAATAGAAAAATAAAATTATTATTTTGTAGTGCTAAACTTTAAATCAAAAGTGCTTTGAAACTTTCACCGAATCAGTTGGCTTTTGCCTTTGTGAATGAAATTTTGCACAAATTGATCAAGTTTGTTTCAATCCTCGTCTCTCAACGATGTCATAATTAACAAACCCATAATTATATTAAATATTGATATCATTTAAAGCAAATATTTTAATAGATATTAAATATGTTTTTTCTGTTTAATTTAATGGAGTTAAATAACATTTAAAGCTTCAACTAAAAAAAGTTAATCAAACTAAAAATAAAAAAACAATGTTTATTATAATCAAATGTAAATGTAATAAAACTTTGAAATTGAAAAGGAAACATAAAAAAGAGTCAAATGCGATCTAAATATTCATGAAATGTATATTGATTGACAATCTTACAAATATGATGACTCAAAGTTTAATCTTGTAAGGACTTAGATTCTTTTTATCTGCGTTTGTTTTGGAGTTGGATCTAATTATGAACGTACTTTACAACGTGATGTTTGATTTTTGATAAGAGAGAAAATCATTTTCGTTGACACAAAGTCATACTTGTTTGTTATTCTAATATAATAATATAATATTGTTTATAAAATATGTATTAGCGTAGGATAAAAAATAAAAAAATAATTGTAGAAAAAGACGAAATTTTGAAAGAAAGAATATTTAAATACAACAATACAAAATGATCTATTTGACTATAATCTATATATAATCAAATTGTTTCCACATGAAATTTTTGTTTGAAACAACTGTTAAAATTCTTGTTATTAAAATAGTATTCTATAATTAAAAAGCAGTTGGATATCAAAAACAGGCAGTGTAAAAGCCAACTTCATCAGCTTATGCAAATAAAAGGTAGTAATAAATAAAGACTAAATTATCATAAAATGTGATGAATCTGAAAAATTACTCATTTTATTTTAATTATATCAATACTTGATTTAATAAATCAATAATCATTTATCATTTTCTACTCTACCATTTCTATAATTTGTAAGCCATTGTTATTTTAATTGTTTTCTATTAAAATAAAGAAAAAGAAATACAAAATTACATTTAGAAAAGTAAAATTATTTGTTGTCTATAAAACACAAGCAAGTAAATTAAAAAAAAGAGGAAAAAATATATTACAAAGCAATTACATAACAAAAAGTAAAAAGAAAAAGATAAATAAATGGTTTGAATTGATTGATTTAAAAAATGTCTATTAATAGATGATTTCTTTTTAAATTGTTATGAGAAATTGTTCGTTAACAAGCGAAAAGATAAATTCGTCGATAAGGGGAAATTATCTGGAGGAAAAGAAAAATTATCTATGCATGTGTTTCAGAGCGAAAGCACATGGGAGACACTCGGCTGACGCAACGTTTGGCGGTGCACGAAAACTGATTCATCGTATTCAGTTTATTCGCTTGTACATTTAAAATAATGATTTTTCATTTTAAATAAAAAAATACAAGTAAACAAAAATGGTATTTTAATATTAATATAATATTTTTTTTAATTTAAACTTAATACAAAATAAAGATAATCTACAAATTAGAATTGCAATTACAAAACGTTAATGAAACGATGATGATTTAAGAATTGTTCAAGATTAAGTGGAATGAAACGAATTTAAAGACTTTCACACGTTTTTAATTTAGTTACCGGTTTTGTAATTGCCAATGTGAACACTACAAATACTAAACATTGAATTATACATTTTTTCTTTTATAAATTTAAGAACTATATATTTAATTTTAATAATTTTGATAATACTTGTCAGTACTTTATCCGGTAAAGTGATTATTTCAAGTTCATAATATAATAATAAATTGGAGCACAAACAAAGTTTTAGTATCATGAAATCAAGCAATTAGAGTGATTAAACAATAAAAAATAGTTATTAAACAAAAAGTAGGTCACAATGGTTGCTCTAAAGTGCAAATTTTGCAAACCATTATTGTCATTTGCAGCAACGAACAGAAAGAAAAAAAAGGAGGAAAACACGCAAAGAAAGAAGATAAAAACGGACTGAGAAATATTGGTCGGAATGAGTTGGAGCGAGCGCAATTTAAACGACAGGAAAAAGACGAAGAAGAAAAAAAGAAAGGGGTGAGGAAAAAAGTCGGAGAAAATCCGTACGAAAAGGCCTCGGCTGGTTTCACGCGTCGATCGATGCCAACCGGCCAAAACGGCATGCCGAATCGCGGAAAAAACCCCGCGTTGAATGCCGCATTACGTCGCCGCACAAAATCAATCCGTTGTTTGTCCGTTTAACAAAGGGAAGCCGCACAAACATGTCTCAACGTGTTTCACATATCGACACAAAAAATAGAAAAAGGACAAAAAATGTGAAGACTAAAAATGTATCTTTAAAAAATACGACACTTGAAACTAAACATTAACAAAATGACGAAAAAAAAAATGTGAAAAAGGCGTAGAAGTAAAACTCACTGGAAAGCAAAAATGTTGTTTTTTAGGATGAAAAGTGGTGTTGCGCGCGGTTGTCGGTGACACCTAATTGCCACGTGATCGGACGCCGGTTCGCTGGGAGCGATTTTTGTGTCGCAAAAGTGGTCGCGCACGAGGCCAGCCGAAACGGCGAGAGCCTCGAGCGCGGCGGCTATTGCATAATGACGCGCAAGAGAGAATCAAAGAGACAGATAGAGAGAGAGGGAGAGAGAGAGAGGAGAGTCGCTCGCAGCCGAGCGTCCGATTGTTACTTGGTTCGGGCGTCGTCGTAATTTAATAATTCACCCTTAACAATCCATACAATCGAAAAAAACGCTCTTAAAAAAGTGATAAGAATCAGAAAAAATGCAATTGCAAAAAAGATAACAGCAAAATGAATAAAAATTAAAAAGGGCGCCGGAAAAATGCGCGTTAATTTAGTTGGCGGATGGAAGAAGCCGCGCGCGCAGACGAGCGAACGATCGCGCCTCCATCCGCGCGTGTGACCGACAGCGCCGCGCGCGGGGACACGCCAACCGAGCGCTAGCAGGAAGGGGCAAACAAATAAAGAGCGAACAATGTGCCAGACGAGTACGCGCAAGTGAGACGCAATGATTGTGTATGTTTGTTTGTGTGTGTTAGTGTGTATGTATGTATGTGCGATTGAGAGCGAGTGAGAGGCAAGGAGGGAGGGGCAGGCGGGCGCGAGTAAGACGCAGAGGATCCCGGGTTGAGGAGAGAACGCGAAACGAAAAATGGCGATCGCGAAACGACTGAAGCCGGAAAAAAACACCTACCTAAATGGTCGCCAAGGCGTCGTAGCAGATCAGAATTAACACGAAACTACACGACAAAAGCACACACCCGCGTGTCCCCACGGCGCCAATTGTTCGCTCGCTCGCTCGCGTCGCCCGTTGTTTCACTCAACTTGTTTTTGTTTTTTTGCTTCCTTCCTTCTTTATCTTGTATTAATTACATCTCCTCCGCCTTTCCTCTTTGCCCTAACTAAATAAAACTACTGACTACTTTGTGTCTCTCCCTTCTTCTTTCGTGTGTCTTCCTTTTGCTTGTTCTTTGTGTTTTTTGATCTTTTTTTGTCTGACGTTGATTTAGATTGTATTTGTATGCGTGATTGTAAATTATAATGAATGTTTTTGCAGCGTACTTAGTTTGCGCATGTATTGACACACACGGCTAACGTGCGGCCCGCCTCGGCCGCGCCATCGCCTTTTGTTTCGCACACGTCTGTCGCCGTTGAGCCAGCAACTAACAGAGTCCTCTCAGAGCAGTACACGGCCCGACGCGACACTATTTAGCGGTGCGCAACGACGTGCAGTTAATAGCCACTCGGCGTCCGGTGCCCCGCTGGAGCAAAACTGACCAATCTTGCGCCGTGACTACCGGATGTTGGCGTTCACGGCCTGCGGCCCAATCCAAAGCCCACACCAACGTCATTCTCTCTTTCGCTCTTTCTCTCTCTCTCTCTCTCTCGTGTCCTTATTAAGTTTCATTCATACTAAAACGTGTGCGTGCAGCTTTAACCCGAGATGGCAGCACAAAGCAGAGAGAGAGTGTGCCGCACGCAATACTCATTACTATTTGGACCATATTGCCTGTTTTCCTAAGGGAACAAAGTGCGATAATCATTAAAAATATACCAAAATTTAGTTTTAATATAAATATATCAAATTAGTATTAATGATATATTGTTTGACTATGTATTTATGTTTATATATAGGTATACGTATATGAAATTATGTTGACATTTATAGAAATCTCAGATTTTCTTAAAAATTAAGATATTTCTTTTTTTTTCTTGGAATCCAGATGCACTTTATTAAAATGTTATTATAAAACAAGTTTTTATGACATACATTCATTTTACACACTTTTTTAGGTAAAAAAACATGGAAATTGAAGAATTTAGGGATTTTATATATTCAAATATGAAACTATGAAACTTTTGAATACTATAATGACATGTTTGATATACATTCATATTTAAAAAAGAACAAACGTTTCTACTCACATGAGTGTATCGTTCTTTAATACAAAATATCCTTATACTTTTTCGTAGTTTTTCGTATTTCCGAATACGTCATAAACATTGGAACAATGGAACGTTGAAACTAGTGAAAATTTGAACATTTATTACTTCTTGTCATCCAAACTTTTCTAATAATTCAGAAAATACATAAGTACATCTATTGATATATTTCGAAAATACGAATATTATATATTAATAGAGGCATATAAGAATTCTCTCTCAATTAATAATACTAAAATATTAGTTTCGCAGCACGTTATGAAAACTTTGTTAAATTTTGAATTTCAAATTTGTTGACAGAGTAAAATTTGTAAGCAAATTGATTTAATATATTTAACAATGTTTAAACTTTGTATAGATTAGTCAAGATAATAAAATTCCGAATTTTCTAAAATCAACATTTTCGAAACTTAGTAAATTGTAAAATAAATTCGTGCAAAGTTCCTATTTTACTTTATACTAGTGTGAATTTCTACTGACTTTAAATGTTTAAATGTTTTCTTCTAAAATTATAGTATGAATTGTATTTATTTGATTATTGACATATGACTGATGAATAATTTGTTATTTATAAATTAACAATACTTACCCTGGTTCAAGGTTCCGACTGTTTTATTTTTAAAAAATTAAACTTGAAAAAGTCTGAAAATTGAAACAAAATATCTTACATTATAAACTCAACATGTTGTATAGTTTCAATATTGAAAGAACTTGAATATGCAGTTCTACACTGGGGAAAAAAACTAGTGAGTCAGTAGTATTTCAAGACTGGAAATGTGATATAAAGACACACTAAAAACCAATCATATGAGCGTATGTCACAGACAAAGGCAACAAATTTATCGGTTTACTTTGTTTATCTTGTAGGTCTAAATTGGTCTAAATGTTCAGTGTCTTTTTTCAGGTTAACATTATTGAAAGGCAATACCGATTGACTATTAGCATGAAATTTTATATAATTTCCATTAGAACTGCATGTTTGAGTTCTTATATAAAATCAAAATTTATTTTTAAGAACTGATAGAAAATACAATAGACTATAAATAATATAAATTTAAATATAATATAATAATAATAAAAATAATATTATATAAATTTATAAATATTCAATACTCAATTCAAATGATTCAATGCAGTTTGCATCCATTGAATATTATTTTTGTTATTTCAAAATACCCCAACTTTAAATTACTTTAATTTTTATAGTAAAAATATAATTATATATTAATACTATTAAATAAAAATCTTTTTTGTTTATTTTTTATGTCTTTATGTTCAAAAATTACATTTATAAACGATAAAAACAATTATTATTTTCATTTTCCCTCCATTAATTTTGTTATTAAAATAAAATATAATTATTTCAGTTGTCGACACTGCAAACTATAGTTACATTCATGTATATGAATGTTTTGATGTCAAAATTATAATTGTGTCATTAAATTTAAATATGATCAAATAAAAAGAATTTTTTAATTAAGACGAAATTAAACTTTAACGTTGAAATGAAATGTCTAAAATTATTTTCTATCGACACTTGAGATATTTGCAACTAAGACATTTTTCGGGAAAAAGGTTAGATAATTGTTTTCACTTTGCATAAGGTACTTTAATGGAAATTCACTCGAAAATTCAACAATTTTTTGCAATTAATTTTACATAAACATTTGTTAGAAATATGTAAAAGTGAATGTTTTTATATGACAAATTGTTTTGACGTACAGTGTAATCTTCAATTTTGAGGTTAGAAGAAAGGAATTTTTTATCTGAGACGTAGAATTGATTGCCAAAAACTGTGCAATCAATGTAACATATTAATAAAAGTAATTTTATATACTGAAAATATATACATACATTTATGAGTAAAATAATGTAATCAATTTTTATGTACTTAATTAATAATATGGAATTTATTTATATTTTTTTGTTATAGAAAATCTTATCTAAAATACTAATGATGAAATTCATGTTTCAGAAATAAAAATCATTATGATACTCTGAAAATACCCTCTACGTCGACCCATAAAGAAATTAAAGAAGCTTATATAAAGCTTTCGAAAGAAGTAAGTATAAATATCTGTTAAAATCAAAACAAAAATTAAATCAGTTGCCAATTGAGATCATAATTTGTAAAATACTCTTTAAAAATGTGAATGATTTTGTTTTTACTGTAGAAACATCCAGATGTGACTGGGAAAAAGGATCACGATGAATTCGCTAAAATCAACGAGGCCTATTCAGTTTTGGGCAATCAAAATTCCCGAAAAGATTATGATGATTTCTTGAAATATCAAAGTGTTGGTATGAAAAATTATCAGCCTTATTCGGAATACTACACTTATAAGTACGTATATTAATAAGAATATTAATACTAAATCAATATTAATGATATATATACATCTTAAATTTTAGAAAAGTTTGTTAATTATAAAAATATTAGTTTAATGAATACATTTATGAAAAGTAAATTGGAAAAAAAATATTTTACTCAATGCAGTTTTATCTACAAGAAATATAAGTTTGAATGGAAAGTTGTAAATTCATCCTTTTCATAGAATTAGCTTCATAAAACTTTCATTTTTTATTTTTTCTGATGTAACTTCAAATAATATAAATCTATTCATTTATAAGTTTGAACAACAAAATCTTAAAATGGGTTTTCAATGCATAATTAATTTGATATTTTTATTATAAACCATGCATGTAATTATTGTATATTCTTAACAGTACATATGAAGCGCATAAACGATGGAAAGAAAAGATGGGTCAAAATTACGAATATGCAGACATAAACGAAGATAATCGATCAAATTTTTACAGAAAAGCTACATTTATCTCAACATTTTGTTTAATCTCTGTAATCACATTTTTAATTCAAGTGTCGATAATTAATAATTCTCTTTTGAAGCAAAAGAATGAATTGAGAAGATATATGAAAGCTATGCGAGAAAAGCGCGACAAAGCTTATAACTCTGAAAATAAAAAAGATTATGAAAATTATATTAATGAATTGATCACTTCTATTGAAAAAAAGGGTAAATAAAGTTTTTCTGTTAAAGTGTACAGCTCAAAAAAGCATAAAAAATACATCAACCAAAATTGTTTTTATTCACTTTTCATTGATAAATAATTTAAAACCAATTCGTAAATCTCATAGAATGTAATAGTAAAAGTTATTATTTTAAAGTAATCACATTAAAAAATTGCTTAGAAATTGTTGAACAAAGGGAACTGAATTGTTAATTATGGTACAAATTATTTTGTAAATGTTTTTCCTTCTTAAAATGTTTTTATTCGTTTGTAATTCTTTCGAATAACTGCAGTTAAAGCATAAAGACATAAATGATGAAATGTAAACTGACCCAGCAGCCGGAACCATATTAAGACGTATTAAAAATTTTAATACGATTAAATCCCGTTTCTGTTCATTTTTGTATTCAAAGTAAAATATATAGAATAAATGATATCCGTTAAACAGGATATAAGTCAAAATTTGTCTTGTAAAGTAATAATACATATAAAAAACAATTTTGCGATATCATAAAATACGGATATATTAATGTTATCATTAATATGTTTTAAATTAGTTTGTTAAAGCATAAACCTCATGTATTAAAACGTATTGATTTTGTACAAAGTTAATATAAAAATTTATAAATACGATATACAAAATGAAAATAATAAATACGTTTTAATATGGTTCCGGCTGCTGGGGAAAACTGGATCTTGTAGTATTTATGTAAATAGAAAAATTACATGTAAAAATATGGTATTCGTATGTAAAAAATATGCAAAAAATGCCTTTTTAAAACATTTTTTTACCTGTCTACTTACATAATTCATATTATTTTATTTAAAATAAAGTACTAAATTAATTTTTATAAATTTAGTGCAATTTAAAGTAAATAAATGTTCGTTTTATACATAGTTACTACTATTTTTGTGGCTAATATTTACAGTTATTCATTAAAATCTAAAGCAGTTAGCCGACATGGACGTGCGAAAATCGGTTAAATGACAAAATCGCGGTAAGTTAACTGGTTTTGGCACGTCCATGTTAGTTAACTGCTCAAGATTTTAGTAAATAAGTGTGAATAGTAGCTAAAATCTTTTTATCATTATTTTAGTATAATAAAGAGGTTTTTATTATAAAAATAAGTAAATAACTACATAAATTCCTAGTATCGTATAAACCTGTGGCACTTTGACAAAAAATAACAGAAGCCAATTGAAATCCCTAGTAAAATGGAACATATATTGTCTATACACCATTCATATATTGTTAATATATTGTTCATATTTTCGTTATATATTGTTCATATATTAAAATTATATGTTTAATATATTGATCACAAAACAATTATACGAGCAATATATTGGCGAAATATGAGTCAAAGGCCATATATGAGCCATATATGGGCAATATGTTATTAATATAATAACAATATATTGATAACATACGTTTAATGAAATAATATATGGACAATATATGGTTAATACACTGTCAATATGTTTAATATTACTAGGGATGTATTTTTATTTAACATCTTTATACTGTATTATAGCACTATGACCAGTTGTACAAAAACACATTTTTAAATGTATTTTGCGATAAAATTAGTAAGAAATAAAATGAGAAATATAAATCATCAATAATTTATAACATTATAACAAATTTTCATCTATGTTGAACACAGATACTGACAAAATTTAAAACAATATGCAATAAACATTTGATATACTAATTTTTTAAATGAGTAATATAATGTTAAGTGCATTTATTGATTTTTGTATTACTATTAGTAAAATCGATTATTTTTAGTAAAATTATAGTTTTAAATATGGATGTGCCACCGGTTAACTGTCTTGGACGTGCCAGAACCGGTTACATGCATTTATTGAAATTATTTTTATATTACTATCAATAGAATCGATTATTTTTCATTAAAATTATAGTTTTAAATATCGACGTGCCAAAGCCGGTTAACTGATATGGACGTGCGAAAACAAGTTAAGTGCAATTTTTCTTGCTTTTATAAAAATATAGTCAAATGTCTACATAGATTTTTTGGGATCTATTTAGACCACTGTTCAGTGGTCATGATTGCCTAAGAAAAAATTCAATAATTCTTTTTCAGAATTATGGTGACAGATAATGCCGTTTCTATTTCTAGGAAGTTTTAAGAAAACTGCATTTTCTGCTCCCTTGTGGCGAAAAATATCGTTTGCATCATGGAAAATAAAAGAAAATTCTCTCCTCGTGTGATTACAAACCTCGCTTTCGGCTCGGATTGTAAACTTCGCACTCGGTATCGAATTTCCTTTTTCATTTCCCTTGGTGCAAAATATACTATTATTTAAAAAAATTATGTACACATTTTAAACTTAAATTCCTCAAAATCACTTTACAGTCACTTAGTTGGTTTTAGCACGTCACTACAGATATATATAATGCAAATATATCAGGTCAATTATATAAATAAAATTAAAAAAATATGAACACACGAATGCTTTCGGTTTTTCTAAACAGGAATAAAAAAAATTCTTTTTATGTTAACAAATGTTTTTTTTTTTATTTTTATTATAAAATGTATCTTCCAAATAAACATCAAACAAATTTGATGGAAAAATCCAGTTATTGATACTAATTTAACAAACTATACTATAATATCATTAAAAATATTATTTTTTGTACGATTAAAAATAATTATTTTTATTTGTTATTACGGTTATTATTTCTTGATTATTTCCTTTTTGCATATTAAGATTTAAGATCTGTAAAGATGAAAATATAATTGAAACATTCTTTTGTTAAGTGTAATTATAATCGATTAAAGAGTCAGCTTACATTTTACAGAAGCAGCTGCAAATAATGCTTTGATGTTTAAATACAAAAAAGAAACGTTTATGATGAAGTTAAATTGCTTATGGTTATGAAGACCATTTTATTACTTTTACTTATAGCATTTATAAATTTTTAAATGAAATATACTTGAATTTAGTACAATTCGTTTCTCAATTATGTTTATTATCAAAAATATTGTTATTTATATACTTGTTATTTTTAATTTATCAAATCTGAATGTATCCGTTTTATATTTCTATTTGAAACTCTCTTGCAATAATTATAGGAAATAATTGTTAAGTTTTAAGAATTCATCTAAACAAATTAGAGAAAGTTGAGATTCTTTCAAAGTTAAAAAATTTTTTCTTGTATAATCTTTAAAATCCAAAGACAAAAGATTTTGAAATACATATTTAAATTTAAAAATTAAAATTAACATTCAAAAAATTTTGATAGTTTTAAAAAAGTTTCATTGTTTGAAACGTAAAAGTTAATATTTTTTATTTATTGTATAAAGTTAGGGAAGAAGTGGGAAATACCAAGACTAAGCTAAAAATATAATAATAATAATTACAAAATAAATCAAATTAAAATTTGTGTAACATAATATGAACTTAACTTAGAAACAAAAAAATATAATATTTGTATATACGACGTGATAAAAAACCAAAATAATAAAAAATAAAACACACATAATTTTAATTAACATGAAAAACATAAAATAGGCTAACATTGACTTTTTCTACTAAAAGTTAATAAAAATCAGTAAATTAAGATGTATTGGAAGATGCTTAGAAGAAATCCTGTATAACGCTGTACAGAAAAAAAATATTTTTGCATGTTATTAATTTTTTGAATACTTCTGTTAAATAGTACTATAATAACTTTTGAATAACGAAAAACGTTTTTCTTGTTTTTAAATTAAAATTGATAATTACTAATATTAAATTTTTAAAACAATATTTGATTTTTTATTCCAAACTCTTAGTTTTTTTTTAATGTATTGCATACGTTATATACAATATTATGTGCGATAATAATAGTAAAATTCGAATTGAAAAAAAACTCCTAATTTCATTACATATTTTCGTATTATTATTAATAATTTATACTATAATACATTTTTATGCAATAAATAAAAACTTACATAATAAAAACGTTATCAAATTTAAAAAAATAATTTGATTGTATATTAGAAATCAATATAAAAATAACCAAATATTAATATGTTAAATAAATAATACACATATTTGAATATTTCAAAATATATTTAAAATATTAATTGGAAATATGTAATCCTAAACACTCTGCTTATAATTATAATAATGAAATAAAAATAAAAAGAAGTTTTAATCTATAAAATAATTAAATAAGTTCCCCACCTGAATTCGACAGCTGAAAGTATGTATGTATAATTGTGCGGCAATGATAAAGAAAAAAAAGTGGAGTGTGAAATCGGCAGACTGATTTGTTGTACTCGAGGATACTCTGATTCGGTCATCGCTTCAAACCACTTTCAGTCGTATTTGTTACTGCAATCATGCTGGAATCATTCGCAGCGCTCTTTCTTTTCACGACTTTATTACAAGTCAATGCGTATCCAACAACCAACAATGACACTTATTGGAAACTTCGCTATGAAATATTACATTCAGAAGAGAAAATGGCCCTGGGTGGTCAAACTTATATCAATGCCGATGAACTTAAAGCCAATGCAATTTTACTTCGTTACAAAGAAAAGGAAGTCTTGGAAGGTAAACATTTTTTCTTCTTTATAATGCAAGTAGTTGCATTTTTTGTCTTCTTTATTACGTTTTTAGAAGGTAGCAACAAGTATTAAATTTATTCGCCACAGCCTTTGCAACTAAATATCATATAATAATATTCAATTTAATAATATATCAATTCTTCACTGCACTATTCACATTATTCATAATTTCACTAAACAAAAAAATAATAATCAAATATTTTGTTAAATTTTCATCAAAAAGTATTTAGATTTATGTAATAAATAAACTTGAGATGATGTCAAAGTAATCGTCGGATTTTAGTCGAATCAAGGTGAACCACGAGAAGGTCCCTATAAGAAGTTTCATTAATATTAATTAAAATTTTTCCGAAAAAAATGATAAAACTCTCATTTATGATGTAAACTTGTTCATCATTAATAATAATAATTTTATATTTATGTTTTTGGGTAATAAAAAAAAAATAGTTTAATGTGTAATTAATATATTGCAAAATACGGAATCATGTAACTATAGATGTAACTGAGAGATTGTTTAAATTGAAGATAGAGAAAAAGAATGCGATGATGATAATGGAAAACTATGTTGAGAAATCGATGTAAAATTTTGTTTTGATTTCTTTCGAGTGCGAAATACAGAGGAATATTTCTGCAAATAATAAACATGACATTGCCCATTTCTTGTCAGCTTTAATTTCATCGAATTTTAATTAAAATTAAAGAACTTTAAATGTAATTTGACTATTTCGGTGTAACATTTTTATTTGAAATTTCATTTCATTTCATGATTTCATTTAAATTTATATAAATATTGTTCATTGTTAAAACATGATTAAAATTAATTAAATGAAATTTAATTTAAGTTATAATATAAATTCAAGTATGTTATACAAATGTAAAATGATATGTATTGAGTATTAGCATAAAAGTATTAAAAAATACAGTAATAATTAAATAACTAAAAAGCATTTATATTATTTAATAAATTTTATCTATAATTCATTAAAACGTAACGTATATCAAATTACAGTTTCTTAATATACTTTTAATGTGTTATTAAAAGTTTAGCATCACATTTAATCTTGATTAAATGAAACAATAATTTGTATCAATCAATGATAAGATAAAGTAAATCATAACTCATTCAAATATTAATTTAACAAAGACAAAATATGTAAAAAAAAGATGTATAAATTATTTGCATATCTTTTTGTACTTAGGTTTTGCAAAACCAGCAACGTTTCTTCCAGCATCAAATTTTATGACTGTAAAAGATAAGATCGACAATTCCGAGGTGTTCAAAATGATTCGCAAAATGCCGAAAGGAGCAGTACTTCATGTTCACGAGTTTGGCTTAGTTTCAGCGGATTATGTCTTTAATGAACTTTCGTATTTGCCAGATTTGCATATTTGTTATGAAAACGATAATCTGTTTATGAAGTTTATCAACGATACAGAAGTCAGCGACAGTTGCCTTTTAATTAGCGAATTACGAAAGTATCCAGATTATAAAGATCGTGTGGACTTAATGATTAAGTCGATGTTATCAATGCAAGTCGATAATCCTGATCAAGTTTACAGAGACGTTAATTCAGCCTGGGATAAATTTTCATCGATATTCATGTCTATTGGACCAATGTTAACATACAGGTATTAATTTGTTTTTGATTAATCTAACATTGCATTTAATTGATTTGCGTATTTTAATTGATCATGATGCTACTATACATTTGTATATGGTATCAAATGTTCATCACGTGATTTGTATAAAAAAATATATTTAAGATACAACATTTGAATTACCGGTAATGAATTTAACTACTTTTTGAAACAAAAGCAAATAATACAGCTTTTTTTTTAATTAAAATTAGAATGCAATGAAAAAATTGTTATTCATTTATAATATAATAAATATAATATTAATATGATGTTACAATAAAAAAAGTAGTTCAAGTTTGATAATTTTTTTAGTTTTAATTTTTCTACGTGAATTTAAGTTTTAATGTACTTAATGAAATTCTTTCAGACCAGTTTTTGAAAAATATCTTTACCAAGGTCTCTTAGAATTGTATGAAGATAATGTTATGTACGTGGAAATTCGTACTACGCTACCAGATTTATACGATTTAAATGGAACAACGTACTCAGGAATCGAAGTTGCTGAAATTTTCAAAAAAGTTTCAGACAAGTAAGCTACATTTTTCAATTTGAAAAGAATATGTATATAATAAAAAACGAATATAATAAAATAAATACATTTTTCAGATTTGTCGAAACCCATCCAGATTTTTTGGAATTCAAAATAATATACGCTCCGATAAGAAATGTACGTGCCGTTGATTGTTCAAAGTACATGGCTATCGCTGAGGATTTAAAAAATCATTTCCCCAATTTTGTCGCGGGTTTTGACTTAGTTGGCCAAGAAGACAAAGGTTTACCTTTGGAAGATTTCGTCAAACACTTGCGACATGATATTCCGTTCTTTTTCCATGCTGGGGAAACGGACTGGAATGGTCTTTCCACTGATCTCAATCTCATTGATGCGATTCTTTTAAAAGCAAAAAGAATTGGACATGGGTAATTTTGTCTTTCATTTTCCATAATTTTAACTTATGGTTTTAATTATGATGATTAAAATGTTAATTAATTTTATTTGTCTTTTCAGATATGCTGTATTGAAACATCCTTTAGTTTTATCTAAATTAAAAGAATACAATATTCCAATCGAAGTTAATCCCATCTCAAATCAAGTATTAAAACTTGTTGGTGACTTGAGAAATCATCCGGCGAGTTTTTTGTTTGCAAACAATTATCCAGTTGTTGTTTCGTGCGATGATCCTGGACTTTGGGGTTCGAAAGGTTTGAGTTACGACTTCTACGAAGCTTTCGTTGGCATTATGTCGCTGAAAGCAGATCTCAGGGCGCTGAAACAACTGGCAATTAATTCAATTAATTATAGTAGCTTGTCGAAAGAACAGCAAAAGTATGCATTACAGTTGTGGTCAAAGAAGTGGAATACTTTTGTGAAGGACGTTATATCATGAATTCAAGTCTCACATGAATGGAAATTGATTGAACATCATTTAGGTGACAATTTAAATTTGTAGTAACAATTTTTAGTTTAAAAAGCTAAGAAAAGTATCATCAAATGCCATAAGTTTTAAAACTATTAGCAGTATTATTTATGACAAACTATATTATTAACAATTAGCTGAAGTGACGTGTTTTTAATTATTAAATCTAAGTTAAAAGTAATAGGAATTTTAAGTTTTAATTTAAACTGCATTATTTTTATCGCTAAACATTTTGAAGAACGTATTTATTCAATGATATCAATGAAATTAGAGAATTTAAACATCAATAAAAAGAATAAATAGTTTATAAGTGAACATTGCAAATTATACACAATTAGACTTATAAACGTAAAAACATGTTGAATTCTTAATTATTTTCGTTAGTAGATATATTTTATTAACACAAAGTATTAATAAATATTCTTTTCTTTTAACTCATAGATCATTAAGAATATTATGCATTGTAAATAAATCTCAAAAATTATATAATTTTTGTAATTTTTTACTTAAGAAATAAAATCACAAAAAACAAATAAAAGATTGAATCTCCAAGATGGAAAATAGTTTTATTATTTATAACAACTTTCATTTATTTATTTGCACTTTTTTAGTATAAAATATATTACAATATCTTTATACAAAAAACATTCCTATAAGATGTCATGTTTAAGAGAAAATGGTGAAACTGCAAAATTGTCTTTCCATGTTTTTCTTGTTCTCGTTTAGTATTAAAAAAAAAGCTTTTCGATATTTTGCTAATCTAATTGGCACGTGTCTCGTATTTGAGATTACGTTTATTTACTGTAAAAAAGAAACCGTCAACAGTCAATCAATAAATAAAAAATTAGCCGTTAAATATCTTATCAAAGCAACAGTCGGAAAATGTTGTCAATATTATTAAAGTTAATAAATAACCTTCACACAAAATAGTCTGTATATATATAATATATATATATTTCACTAAAATAAGACCGTGGGATATCCCATTTGGCCGAGCATAAATATATATTCTTTCACGCTGCTGTGAACAGACGTTTATCTTATTTTCATTTTGTATGTTAAACATTTTAATTCATAAAATATTCTTCACGAAATCGTTATAACAATTTGTATCATTATCTTCTTCTTAAATTGCTCTTACTTTTCGCATTCTCTTGTTTCTTACCCATAAACAACTACCGAAATAACGTTTTTCAATATGAAAAACTAACAATTACAAACAATTAAGTGTTATTAGATGGGTGTCCTTCTGTGCGCAATTTTTTGTTAAATAAATTGTAAAAATGTTAAATACTTCTTCGTTTGATTTCTAAGGGTGTTAAAACTTAACAGAACATATGTCACACATTTACCTACAAATTAAATTGTAGATTACATTTTTCTGATAAACGTTATCAATTGCGTGTTTTCATTGTCAAAATAGTAAAAAAAATGACTCGTTGTAAAATAAAAAATAGAAATATGAAATGCTGTTTTGTACAATTGCAAGTGGTAGAGTTGGGCATAACATATTTTTTCTTGTTATATTTTATAGTAAAAAAAACTTATGTTATAACGAAAACACCGACCACTAAATGTTAAACAATACAATAATATTGAGACATGGAGAAAAAATATTAAAAAATATTTTATATATTATTTGATAATAAACTAACATCGCGTAGTTTGTCATTTGTTAAAAGTAACAAAATAACATTATATGAATGATATATTATTTGTTAAAAATAACAGAAACATCCCGTCAAATGATTTACGTTACTTCAAGAAAATTCTATGAGATAATATTAATCAAATGTTTTGCACAAAATTAGCATAATTTCTTAAACATTTAAACATATAACATAAATTAAATAAATGTTAGTGCTCAACTCTGATAAATGGTATATAAAAATGTAACGTATGATTAAATAAAGAAAAGGTTGCATGGGCAAGTTTCAATTATCGACGCGTAACGGTACTTCAGGGTATCGTGGAAATTCAACAGCTTCCACAGGATTTTTGACCTTAAAACTGGGAAATAACCCGGTTTTACTCAGACGAATATTACGACCCTTTGAGTATCCATTCCAATGATTGCCATGAACTTCAACAGGATCGCCAACTCTGAGTTCTATTTCGTCCGATTTTTTTGGCTTGTGGTCCATAATCGCAACTTGTGAATGAGGATTTTGACCACCGTAATAATAACTGTCGTCAAGAGATGCAAAACGATTTGACGCGTCAACATAGTGTGTTTGCATTAGTTCGTAGGCTACTCTACAAACCTAAAAATAAATACGAAATAAGTATTATATCTATGTTAAGTTGATAATGGTTATGAGAGAAGATAAATTTTCTGTATTAAAATTAAATTGAATTCTACTCATTATAATGGTTTGCATTGATTTTTGTTTACTGGTTTAATGGTTTAATAAGACAAACTGATATATACCTGAGAACTGAATGTGCAAACGAGATAATCACACATAGATAATAAATAAATATCTACGATGATTCCTTGTAATGAAGCATCGGAATAACGTCGTGAAACTGATGCGGTTTCTGCGACACTTGGATCGCCGATAATCTCATATTTCGGGTAATAACGTTTTTTTGCCGCGGTGATCACCTTGGGATCGTCACTCGCAATAAACACTCGTCTTACTTCTGGTTTGTCAATTAGTTCATCAAAATATTGCTCAACTTTAGTCATGTATTCATCAATGTCATGGTATGCTGCTTCGGTGCCGATTTTATCAGTGCGTCGTACATGAACTCCAACTATTGGCTTTTCAAAGTTTAATTTTTCTTTCGAAAAATCAATTACCTGAGAGAAAATATTGTTTAATTAATAAGTCACTCATTTTTTTAAATAAAAATAATATTGACGTTAATAAAAAAAATAGTAATTGTTAATACTTTTTTGAGATGATCTTGCGGTCGCATCAGGTACTTGAGAACTTGACCGACCCACCATACAATCGGGTAACCGTGTAATTTTTCTAAACGTGGAACAAGATCGGCCGGAACGCTGGGCGGTTGAAATTTTGGCATCGGATTAACTTTATCAACAATTGGCAGAGACAAAACTTGCGTGTTGGAATCACCAGGCCAATTTGCATGTGATTTTCCCGCTACGGAGGTACAAGTTTCGCTCACCGGCTCGAACACAGAATCCCAACCATCTTTGTGATAACGCCATCCTTTGGATTTCAAAACCATTGTTCGTTCAGTTCCATAAGCCACCAAAAAGCAATAAACTACATGATGAATCTAAATGAAAAATAAACATAATTAAATGCATCCAGTTACAGTGTATTTCATTTAATTCCATTAAAATAATAATTATTAATTAAAATAACAATACTTTACCTGACATCCGAAACCACAACCTTTGTTCAAACTACATATCAATTTTTTGGCTTTATTACAATCCTTCGGGTTTTGGAGATATCTGTAAAATAATGGCAAGCATTCATTATTTTATTTTCATTCATTTCCTTTGTATTTCATATATAAAAAATGTTATTAAAAAGTAATACATTACTAACCGAAATCTTCTTTGCACCAAATCAGATAACAGTTCGGATTCTTTCTCTCGCCAGTTATTATAGCCATCGACTAATTTCAACTGCTCCATATCCCTCATAAGAGATCTCTTGTGTTCCCAAACATTCTTTAATGTTTCTGGCACGCCACCATCCTTTTGTTCAATACCAATCTCGTCAAGTTTCTTGCGATACTTATTCAATTCTGAACTTATATAATACCTAAGTTTTTATAGAATAACAGAAAATTAGAATAACATTCATTTGAAATTGAAATTCTTTATATATATACCATTTTATTACAATTATGCACGACGAAAAATATAGATTTTATATTTTGAACTTGTTTATTTCATTTATTCAAATTAATGAAATTAGTTTTATTAAATAATTATATATGCAAGGGAATCGCATATAATTAATAAGTAACTCTATCTTTCTATATTTTGCAAAATAGAATATTATGCAACAAAGTCGCATGTTGCGCGCACGAGGTAGAATTTCTATTTTTGTACTTATTTATAGGAAGGGAAACATTTTTTGTTCCCCATAAAGGGTGTTTCTCTTCCGATAGCGAAAGCGCGAGGAACGGAAATGCTCTCTAAAGAGACAACAAAGTTTCTATCCTCTAAAACGAGTACGAAAATGGATATCTATTATGAATAGTAAAAAATAGTATACGAAATTTATTTAAGGAAACATTGTTATAACATTTGTTAAATGATAATATATCAAGTTTTAAATCATTATAAAAAGTTGCCATAGAAATTTCTTTTCTGTAACTTGTAATTTATATTTGTACAACTTGTATAAATCCAATTAAAATTATAATAAGAATTATAATGTCATTTATTGTTACAAAATATTACCATAATTCCTGTATGTTATTTCGTATTCTACGTCGTAATTCCTCATACTCCAAAGAGGGTACGCCGGGTCTTAGTGAACCACTTTGTTCTAAAAATAATGATGCACTTTGCAGCCTATCTTGCATAGATCCCAATTGATCTTCACTGTAATACATACAATTTGTATAGTATTGATATTAAATATTTTTCAACATGAAGATAAAGAAAGCGTATAAAAATGTTTTTTTCTTGCTTGTATAAAATCTTAAACATGAAATTTTACCCCAAGATAATATTCCTTAAAGCTTCGTTCTGCTTTTTAATAGTCTCGAAGTCATTGGATAGTTGAATTAAGCGCTGAGCGTTTGCCTTGTTGTGGATCGCGTCATCGTCCAGAGATGATTTATTCCGAAATACATGCGAAGCTGATAAGAAGAGAATCAACAGCCAAGCGATTAGTAAAACTATGCCCAGCTTGCATAGCCATCCGGGTCGTGACGACCACAACGCAGACATTCTTTTAATTCCTTTGCTCGATTTATCACATCACGAATTCTAAAATAATGACAATTCAAATGAATAAATCAAATTATGAAACAATTTTTACATTGAACTGTATTTTATTTCTTTACTTTTTTCTTGTTTTCTTGTCTTTATTTGACAGAAAGAAAAAAAAATTGAATAATTCTCAGGCAATCACACACTTTGAATACAAATTGCAACTTTAATTTAAAAAGTTACATAAAATGTTGATTAGAAGAAAAAGTAGTGTATAATTAAGTAAAATAGTTTAAACAAAGATGAAAAATTGTTATTTACAAGTCAGCTGAACAAATTGATGCTCACCTTTATCACATTAACAAATTTAAAACTTATATGGCTAATTGAGTTCAACTAGTTTTTATATCGACTTTTTTTTGTTATTGAGAGAGAAAAAAAAACAAAAGCTACTAAAGCTTAGATTTGCTTTTATACTTTCATCGACTTACTAACTTCACACATAAATTGTGGAAAAATGAAGTGAGAATAATGATAAATATTACATCATGATAAGAGAAACAACTTTTTATTGTCATTATTGCTCTAGTAATAAGTAATGACGAGAGTCAATGGAAACACGGAAAAGTAATATTATAAACGTACGATGAGTTATATAATCTATATTAATAGAGTTGTTAGACGAGAAAATGTGTTTTATGAAATAAATTTTCATAGTTTGAATTTGCAAAAAAGTGTTAATGTACGTTTTTCCATAAATTTATTTTAATTTGAATTATTAAATTTCATTATGTCTGACTTATGGTATTATTTGATTAATTTATTATAAATATAATGTTTCTTCAAATATAATACATAACTAGCTACGTAATTTATCATTATAAAATATTTATCATTTTATTGTAGAAATGATTATTTCATTATTAAATTTGATTTTAATAATATGCAAATATTGCATTGATTTTTTTTCTAAAAATGATGAATATTTTATCAGAAAATAATAACGAAATATTTTTAATTTGAAATTGTTTTATTTTATTATGTATTATAAAATTATTCAATGAAATGAAAATTTATTACGATAATGAATTGAACCAGATGAAGTATAAGTGTAAT
>JABFPJ010000683.1:0-34914 GCA_022817425.1 Gryon sp. ZL-2020 | reverse complement strand
TCCCCAAGCAAAATAATCATTCATAATTCATCATAAGGAACGAAACTAGAGTAGCAAATAGAATAGCAACTGAGTGGCTCTAGTTGAGTTTGACGCATCTTGCATATTTAAATAGCGTCAAAATAAAGGGGCCACAATGATGACTGTCATCATTCTTTCACATCGCTGAATAATGTACACGAAAAGACAATGCAAAATTACAACTACAATAACCAAAAGTCTGTTGTGCCGTTACTATACATGTATGCTTGTCTGTTTTTTCTATTGATCTTCCATCCTCATTATTTGCGCGCCAAACTTGTTAAACAATTGTTTAATTATTCAAATAAATACGGGAGATAATCATGTTTAATACAATTATATTATATTAAGAATGAAATGCGGAATAAATGGAATGACTGAGTGAATGAATTTAACTCACTTTTTCACTGATTGTTTTTTGAACATATTTGAAAGTTACGATAAATGTTGAATGACAATTTGATGTGACTTAGTTGATAAAGCAAGTCAATTCAATGGTTTTTAGAATAATACTACATTCAGTTCAATTATAAAATAAATTTAAAGTACTTGAAGAAAGTGATAGTTAAATATGTTTTTTTTTTTAGTTTCTTTTTTTTCGTGTTTATATGAAACACTATATTAAATTATAATGAACTGCGGCGAACGTGCCTCTAATGTGTATTAATTTCGTGTTTTACATTGCAGGCTTACGGTTTTGACATTAATCGATATGATAACGTCGCGAGTTGGTACAAGCGGTGTCAAGAAAGTATGGAAAAATATGGCTTCGAGGAGCAAATCGTGCAAAAAGGAAATGAATTAGCTGCTATTCTTCACAACAAGCTGCAAAAATAAACGACAGAGATCTTACATCTTATATGCCACAACATCAATTTTAAGAGAATTATTTCTCACTTCTACGTTGGAAATTCAACGAAAACGGAGACACGCGCTATATTCTGATAAATCAGACAGACGAATGAACTCGCATTTTTCGTTGAACATGTGCAAAGTAATGTTCTTTGGTTAAAAAGAAATTGCACGCAAAAATAACTTTTAATTCTTAACATAATACCTAACGTTAATTCATTCAATCATTTTAATTGCTGCTATTTATTTGATGATTTCAAGTTCATTCTCGAAGATTAAACGTTTCATTATTTTTTCATTATTCATTTAAAATAATACGAATAATTGTTTCATTTTTGATTATTTTAAAAGCAAAGATTAAAAGTTTCTTTTGGAATATTGTTAAACGGTTACCGATGAAAGTTAAAGCTTATTTATCACCGAAACGGTATTATTAATTTGACGTTTAATTATAAATAACGCCTAGAATCAACTTTTAATCAGCAAACATGCTTTTTTTGTATTCTAATTATTTCAGTAAAACTTATATGCTTAGATAATGAAACGATATGAAAATTGGATAAAAATTTATTGTCCTAGTTAATTAAAAATTGTACACCAAATTTGCATGAACTTGTGCAATGTAGGCAATTTTAAATTAATGCGGGTATGTTGTAAGTAATAGCTGTTGACAGATTTATATACATTTGGTGTAACACAAATACTTGTTGCCAAAAGTACTATAATTTTATTCAATATTAAATATTTAAATACGCCTTTTAATTACATATTATATAAACATTAAGATTTATGTGATAATTCAATTTTGAAAATGCATACAATTGAAATTATTGATAATAACAGTAAATGTCAAAAATAAAGTACAAAAAAAGGTATCGTTAAAAAGCATTATTAATTCGTTATATCACTTTATAAATATAACTTTGACACGCATTCAATCCTTTGTCATAAATACTTATTATAATTTCACGTGAGTTTGGTATGTAAAAGCTCAAATGACTTTCATAACTCCGTTCTATGAACAAGAAACGATAAGAGATCTAAGCATTGTGCGTGCACGACTACCATGCAATTGGATTAAAATGAGCGCCTTATGTTTGTGATGATCATTAATATAATAAGGCAGTAAAATAGATTTACGTTTACGGTCGGCATTAAAATGCATACTTCATTTATTTCAACGTATGTGATTATCCGCTTTTTCGGTAATTTTCTTTAACTTTATTACATAAAAGTTTAATCAAATAAATTATATTAACTACATTAAAAACATAGTTTTATGATTTCACGATTCGCATTTTTTTACAGCAATAATGCATGTGTTTTCCAACGAAACGTCCAAAGTAACGTATTGAACCAGCCGGCATTCGAATTTCAGTTTATTTAAAAATTCTACGCGACCCCAGTTTAATAAATTTTTTACTTTACGTCCAATGCGCTCTTTTTCCTTCCAGCCTGTATCATCTCTGCAAAAAAATAACAGAGTTGAATCATTTTATTCTAAAAGCTCATCATAAAGTGAGCTTTTAAAAACCTAAATAAAAATAGCTGTACATTTCAAATAAATAATCATTAAGTGAATAATTACTTTAAATGTTTAGTTTGTTTATCAAACCCACAAGTGGCCCAGGTAGCAATACTGCATAAAATAGGAAATTCATCAGGAACAAAACCGCTTTTCTCTAAAAACTCTTTTCCAACGTATGAATTGTACTCGCAAGAGTGATGACAACAAAACGCGATAATAAGTCCTTGAATAATTTGTTGCGGCTCATCGCGAATTGCATTTGACAAACACTGCAATGCTAGATCTGTTAAATTGTAATAAATATTATAAATTTTTTTTAATAAAAATATCAACTGGATAACTATACATGAATAAAGGTAAGTATTTAAAATTAAATTAACTTTTCGTTGAAATACCTGTCGCAGCGCCGCATAAATGTTTTGCCACGGCTACCTTTCGAGTTTTATCAGCAAATTCTTGCAAACCACTCAATTTTAAATCTGCAATATCCGCGCGAATGCGCTTTACGTTTATCGAGTGGTCTTCATTCTTCAATTTATTGTCCCACTGATGTCTCATTGAAGAACGCTCGATTAACAATATAGATGAATTTTGTTGCTCTTTGATCATTTGTGCCAGCCAATATGTTAATTTTCCTATTTCATATAATTAATCAAACTTCAGAGTGATGATAGTATTTGTAATTTACAGCAGCATAATAAATGTTACGATGTGAATATTACCAACCCTTGCCAGCTCCAAAATCAATATAACAAGTATCATTTGAAATAAGTTCCGCTTGATTTAGATGACCCAACAAAGATGCGTTTTGTATAATATGCTTTTTAGTCGCATACCCATATTCCGGGTTACTCAACTCGTCTTTTAATATAACATGACTTAAAATTTCTTCAGAAATGGACGGTAAATAATCTGCAAAATAGGATTACAGAATCGTAACATCAAATGGAAAAGCGCGGATTATTCAAATTTATTTATATATTTTGTATAAATTGTATGTAACATAAATAAATTAATCGACGAACCGTATGCTTTGTTGACTTTCTCTATAACTCGATCAACTATAGTTTGATCAATCTGAGAAAGTGGTGTTTGATAAAAAGTTTCATTAACATCATTTATATTATAGTTTTTTTCAATATATGCTTTCGGTTCATATTTTTCCCTTGCATTGCATTTTTTTAAATGCATTGATAATTTCGACTTATAACAGGAACTGAAATTGTAAAGAGAAGTATTAAACATTTGTTAACTTCTCTTCTATTTACATTTATCTATTTACTTACAAAATCAATCAGAGTTGTATTTGTTTAGAAAGATACAGTTTAAAAAAACTATTTAAAATACTTTAAAAAACAGTTTTAAACTATAAATAATATTTCATCACTTTTTCAAACTTACTGTGTTGGATCGAGAGGACATTGAACCCTTTCAAATTTGTCTAATACATTTTGATAATATGTTTCATCGCTCCTTAAATGTTCTCCACAATATTTATTACCATCCCTAACTGTCATACGACAATAACGATGTTTCCTTTTGACAAAAAAATGACAACGACCTTCACTCGGTTTTATATCTTTTTCTTCGCTCATTATTTTAAATACAATATTTTTTAATTCAAATTTAAATAACAAACTTTAAATAACACATGTAAGATACATATGTCAACAATATTTATAGGTTAAAATACAACATGGACCAACAATACCGACGAATAAAAGTCGCGATTGCAGCGACACACTTTACTTGACGTAAAATGACGGAAACATATTTTGGAGCAACAAGAAATGTCATTTTGTTTACAAACTAAGTAAATGGAGCAATAATTATTTGACTTTTGAATGGAACTTGATTCTTGCGTATAAAACATTCATTAAAATGCCTCTTCCGCCAGCATTAGCAGCAAGACTTGCGAAAAGAGGATTAATCCCTAAGCAGGATAAGAATGGTAAGTTCATCTAACCTCTAAATGTGTAATGTTTATAATTTGTTAGTTGAAATGTATAGATTCGTTAATTTTAACGAAGTAAAATATAAACATTAAAAATAACTGAATTGGATTTCAGAATCAGCAAAAAAGGAATCAAAAAAGAAAGTTCACGAGGAAGTTATTGCTGAAGACTATGACAATTCTAAAGAAGATATAAGTCCGATCGATATTTCACAAAAATTAATGGTATATAGTATATTCATTTATAATTTATGTTACTTTCTTATGCAATAATAATTATTGTTAAAATATAAATAAATTAATATTTAGTATTATTTGTTTATCGATTTATATTTTATCTTAGTATTAATATAATTTTACTTTATTTAGAAAAATAAACTAAAAGTATAAGTACATATATATATAGTTTATATTTTGTATGTATATTTTCAGGGATATAGTGGTTGTCCAAACAAATACAATATTTATCATGAATGTACGAAAAAGTGTAAAGAATTATGGGGAGTGGGTCATCTACAACCTTCAGAAAAGTATTTAAAGAAACAAATGAGACTTATACAAAAGTATCCCTTACCCGAAACATGGAGAGCCGTATATGATCCTGGCAGGTAATTAATTATTCAATAATAATTCGCAAAAACTAAGCTTATTTATAATTTTACTTGAAATAATTTTGATTATTTCAACTTTCTGTAATTTAGTGGTCAGCATTATTATTGGGATTGGTCATCGGATTTGGTAGCTTGGTATCCACCGGGTCATCCAAAATGCCAAATATCACAACCCGCATCTCAATTACGAGAGGAACTACATATGAAAGACGGAGATCAAGACGACAATAGTGCAAGTGAAGGAAGTGGTAGTGATCAAGAAATGGAGGTAAGATTCGGAACAAATAAAAAATATTACTCTTTGATTATTATTATTAAATTGATTATAATTATTAAATTTCACTGTTATTTTAGATAGAAGAGGCTGAAGTGAAAAAAGATCGCAAAGATCGAGATCGAGACAGGAGTGAGAGTCGAGATAAATACAAAAGTGAACGACGATCAAGAGGATCGACTGTAAAAGAGAAAAAGGACAACACTCCGCTGGATCCTATGGATCCTGCTTCTTATAGTGATATTCCTAGGTATATATTATTTATACATAAAATATACATTTGAATCTCTCATATTATATCATTAAGAATTTATTATAATACAATTTTATTCTATATTGAATAATTTCAGAGGAAAGTGGTCCGACGGTTTGGCAAGAAGCAATGAAGCTAAAACGGGCGCAGATACAACTGCTTCCGGTCCTTTGTATCAAATGCGACCCTATCCAAATCCAAGTCAAGTGCTGAGATCAAACAAAGCAAACCAAAAGGAACCTGAGAACTTTAATAACAAAAATAAAGTCATGTTCCCTGAGAAACCGGAATAATTAACTTTACAAAACAATTGAATAAATAACATCGAATAAAGTACTGTATATAAAACTACAACTCAAAATGTATTTAATTGTAAACTGATTTGAATGATTGATTATTAAATGACTTTGAAAAGTAACACGAAAAGAAACAACTGCATTTTTATATTAAAAATCTTACGCTTTATTAATTACATTCTGGCTGCGAAAAGTTAAACTTAAAAGGCTGCCTTTTTTCCGTTACATCGATAAGTCTTTTACTCGTAACTTTTTTCTCGTCATTGCAACTGTCACTGTCATCTTTGTCTTTTATTTCGTTCGCTTTCTCGTCATCATTTGATATTCCCTTGTTGGCCTTTTTCAAAAAAACTGACTTTTGTGACTTATTTTTACCAGATGCAAACTTTAACGTCGTTGCACTCTTTCCATACTTTTTCTCATCCTCAGCCATCTTTTGTCGATAATCACCAAACGTGTTTCTCATAACTTGTCTCTTTCTAATTAATGAGGCATTTTTACTTTTCAAAATGTTTAACGATCTCATCGAAGCTTCTGCTTGTTTTGGTTGCATATCTTCTCGCAAACTGTTTTCTATTTGTTGAATGCACCAACAAAGTTCCACCTCGAAACGATTTTCTGCTTCGGGATCAAGGCCACTTTTTGTGTTTTGCATGTTTGACATAGTTTGCGGCAAAGTTGATGGAACTGCCTTTTTTGCCTAATCGAACAATCGAAATCTTAATAATATTCTTATTTAACTAATTACTTAACTTTGTTATAATAATAAAAAAGTAAACTTAATTAATTTTACTTTAATTCCTTCAAATTAATATTTACGATATAATTTATATTATAATAACAACAATAACGATAATATATATCGTTTAAAAATATTGTTATTACTTAATTCCATTTCTCATATTATTGTTTATATTTTCTATTAAACGTACTATACTTCATTTTATAACTATTTAACAATAAATTGAAATAAATTCTAGCATAATAAATGATTAAACTCACCATTCCACCTTTAGGAGGCATATTTAAACACTACAACAATTAATTACTTGTCAAAGAAAAATGCAAATTTCAATCAATTAAACAAACGTGAAAATTGTCATCATAACATGTGTTTCCGTATACAAACTTCACGTGCGATCACAAATGAAGTCAAACGAATTACACCGACAAAAGTGTTGCCAATTTGATTAAATCAACTTGTTATTCTTTTAATTCATATTTTTCAATTAATATTCGATATAAAATCACTTTTTGTTCATCAATTCAACTGTTTTAAATAACAACTGACTTACTTTCTTTCAAACACAAATTATTTATTGATATAAACGAAAAATTGGGATAATGATAATTCATCATTGCAGTTGGCAGACTTGAAATTTTTCGTCAAACACATGTGACTCAGGACTTCGGCTACTAGGAATTTGCGCATGCCAAATATATATTACATTGTATACGTGTGTTGAGAAGTTACGCTATAATCAATAAAATAAGAAAACATTTGTTTGTAATTTTCAAAAGTGCAGCGTCAAATGCAAAAAGATGGACACGTATATTAAGTTCTTCGAGCAACATATTACATCCTTAGTTTTGCTTGCAATATGGCTCATCTTTCTTTGGGAAAATTATTTAAATTGGAGACAGGTTAGAATAGCAATTCTTAACTGTGTTATGTTTTAACTATAACTAATTTTATTTGTTACTTATGTTTAATAACGATGACAAATTTATTTAGAAAATTATTTATGAAAAATGATGAATTTAAGTTGATATTCGTTTTAAATGTGAATTTCATTCAATTTAAGATTCATATTTTATTGTGCATATTTCTATATTTTTTTACAGTATAAACTGATGAAAAGACTCGAGACCGTACCAGATGTTGTAAGTAAATTTATGAACCAGGAACTTTACAGCAAGTCTAGAATTTATGCACTGGATAAAAAGAAATTCGGATTTATTAAGGATCTTTTTCAAAACTGCTTTAATTCGGTAAGATATATGTTTTATTATTACAAATATAAAATAATGTTTTTTATTATTAATTAATTAATTATTTTTATTTTGATAATAAATAATAATTAATCAATCAAAAAATGAAATGTAAAAACTAAAAATATTTTCATTTTTAATACAAAAATGTATTAACAATTCTACATTTTGTTGGTCTGCTTCTTCAAATAAATATAATAAATCAAAATAAATAATAGTATTTGTACAAATGACAACGAGAATTTTCTTAAAAATAATTTTGTCATATAATTTATTAAATAATATTTCTGTTTGTATTTCAGGTACTAATAAAAGCTTACGGTTACTATCACTGTTATCGTTACAGCGAACAAACTGCAGTTTATTGTGGCTTTGACAAAAATAATGAAATCATAGTCAGTTCCTTCTGTCTATTTTATATGAGTTTAGTTTCATTCCTCGTAGGTCTTCCTTTTACAATTTATAATACATTTGTATTAGAACAAAAGCATGGATTTAACAAAGAAGTAAGCAGTATTCAATTCATTTCACCAAATAAATAGCTCAATTAATGAAACATTTAATCAAATGAATAATTAAATTTGTAGACACCCTTATTCTTCGTCAAAGACAAAACGCTCAAATTTGTAGTGAGTCAAGTTTTGCTGATGCCAATTATGGCCGCATCAATTTGGATCATCAAAAACGGCGGTGAATTCTTTTATCTGGTCTTGTGGGCATTTACAATTGTGATTACGATATTTATGATGATTATATATCCGGAATTTATTGCGCCGTTATTTGACAAATATTCGCCATTGCCGGAGGGAACATTAAAGACACGAATTGAAGAACTTGCTGCCAGCGTTGGATTTCCCTTATATAAATTGTACATTGTAAATGGATCGAAGCGTTCGAGTCATAGTAACGCGTACTTGTATGGATTTTTCAATAATAAGCGAATTGTGCTTTTCGACACACTGGTTAAGGAGTATTATAAGCCCGAAGATGGTGACGAAAAGAAAGATGTTGGCTGTGAAACGGAAGAAGTTGTCGCTATTTTGAGCCACGAATTGGGTCACTGGAAACATAGTCATATTGTGAAAGGATTTATTTTAACTCAAGTAAAGAAACTTATTTCTTCATTTTTATACTCTAAACATTAAATGATTTTAACTTTGCAATTTATGATAAAAATATTGTTTTTAATATGATATTTAATCATTTTTAGCTGAGCTTCATGCTAAATATTCTGCCATTCGCAAAACTGATGAACTTTAAACCAATGTATGCAGCATTTGGTTTCACAGATGTTCAACCCGTTATCATTGGATTGTTAATTGTATCGACTTACTTCCTGATTCCACTAAATACGGTAAATAAGTGTGATTTTAAATGTTGAAAACCTATACAAACATTCCTAATTATAGTAATACAAGAATATAAAATTAATGATTCAATTATAATTACAGCTTATGGCAATTGCGATGACTGCAATAACGAGAAAGTTTGAATTTGAAGCTGACGCATTTGCCCGAACATTAGGCTACAGTAAACAATTGAAGGAGGGACTGATTAAAATTTACAAGGACAATAAAGGATATCCCATATTTGATAAGTGGTATTCCGCGTGGTACCATGATCATCCACCTCTATTGGAACGATTAGAGGCAATAGATAAGAAGGAAGATTAATGAGACAGACATTCTGTTAAATCTAAGTAATTTGAGTTCAACATTGATTACGTCACAAGTAAAACACTTCCTAACTTAAATGATCAAGGCATTATTTTACAAATAGTGCACATCTTTTTTTTAATAATTTTTATAGTAAAATTCAATGACAGTGATTTTTTTCTTTAGCTTTTTTGTATATTTAAACGTAACTAAACATATTTGTATGATAGGTAACGTTATTTAATTTAGATAGTCTTGTTGAGTATTTTTTGAAGTCTTTTTAAAAAGATGGAAACAATACTAATGTTCTTTTGTGAAAAATAAGAATATTACATTGTTCCTATCAATTGTATAGTCTTTCTCTTAACACTAAATGCACTTTCTTTATATGAAAGACTGCATTTGAGAGAAGTCTGATATTAAATTACAAGCATTTGTAACAAATTATGCATATTAAACAAAGATTAAATATTTTCACCTAGTCTGTAACTGAGTAAAACTGAGCGATAAAATGAATATTCGGGAGTAAATTTCATGTGTGTGTATGTGTGATTGTTTTGTGATCGACCGTGCGTCAATTTTCTTCTTCTAAATATTAAAAACAATCGACAATTATAATTATATATTTGAACATACTGATCAGGACAGTATTAGACCACCAATTTTCGAATTCAAATGTATACTTAATCAATCTTCATCAAAATTCGAAACAAAATAAAAAGTGAAGCTTTTTCTAAATGAAAGCTTAAATTTGTTCATTTTGTAATAATATGTTGAATAATAAATTGTAATAAAACATTGAAATTGTGTTTTCATTTTACTTTTATTACTGTATTGCCAACTATTAGCTTTTAATATTAATACCTATATTTTTTACTTTAATTGACATTATAGTTTTTAATTAAAATTAAAAAAAAAATAAATTTTAAAATACAAAGGTTCTAATACATTAAATAATTAATAAACAATTATCAACATTAATATATCTAAATTTATGTAAAAATTAACATTAAAAATGTTCATCCTTATTTAAAAATTGAATGCAAGTAAAACAAATGGTAAAAGAAAAGCCTGAAAGTTTCACAAGAAAGAAAATACAAAGAAAATGATTGTGGAAATGGCTTTCTTGACTTTCGTTCCACGTGTTTTGTCCGTTAAAATATGAACAAGGCGCGTCCTCTGGTGGCGCAGGACATTAAGTCGCGTCTGCGCCCGTTTAACTTAATAAACGGGGGAGGAGAAGAAGAGTGCAGAGAGAAGTTAGTACGATGTGTTGCGATGCTAGACGCTACTCCAACATGGCAAGGTATTACCGGTGAGCACAATTTTTTTGTCAATTATATTATGACAGCGCGCGCGAATTTTCATCACAACTTTTTACATCGCAACGCTCTTTGGCTCTCAACTTTTGACAAAATGCAAGCCAATTTTCCCGCGCGACGTTTTTCAATGGACAACGTCAAATTTGGCGTTTTCTTATTTCTTGCTCGGTCGCATTGCGCAGATCTTTCACAAGATATTTCACGATCAAACGCTAATAGAATTAAATTCACGGAGCTGACGTGTCATTGACAACGTTTCACTTTTCTTCTTCCCTGTTTTACGTCAAAAAATTGCATCTTTTATTTTAACTTTTAATTTTATGATTGATCATTAGGATGCGTCGAATAAATCACGTCCTAACCAACGTTCGCGCCATCAAAATTCATTTCGATTAATATTCATGTTTTTCCCCCTTATTTTCAGTATTTTTATAATATTATTTACTCTTTCTTAATGTCAAAATAAAGTATATTAAATTATAAGAAAGGGATTTCTAAGTATATTTTGGTTGATGGATTTTGACGGATATTTGTTTTAGGTTGGGCGTCTTGCTCCTGAGCTACTTTTTACTCGTCGGAGCTGTCGATAGGAGTAACTTCAAAACATGCGATCAAAGCAGTTTTTGTCGGTGAGTATTACATACTTTCGCTGTGTCAAATATTTTTATTCTTAATATTTAATTCATTGAATGCACTTAATCTTTATATATAAATTATAATCTTTATAAGATAATGTATTGATTTGCTAGATAATATTATGACTCAGTGAGTTTGTTTATACAATGAAATGAAAATAATTCATTCAAATTAAAGTCCAAGAATATATTTTATTGAAAACAATTGTATTTCATTTATATTAATATATCTTGTGAATGTGTATTCATTCAAATGTAAATATATATATTTTCATTTTATTATATAATTCATTTATAATTAAATTAAAGTAATGTAATCGTTAATTAAAGAACATTATTTTCCATCTAAAGCAAACTTTAATTTCATTATCTGGTCTATATCATACCCGCATTATTGATTGAACTTGTGTCATATACATTAAGTAAATATATATATGTTTTTTTCGTTGTGTATGAAAAATTAATACAATTTATCAGTTTAATAAAATGAATAAATAAAGTATTTCGAAACAAATAAATAAATTAAAAATTAATACAAAAAAAAACTTACAGTTTTACGAAATGGAGTAGAAAAGTTTCAAATACGAATTAACGATATTTTGGTCGAAGATGTACTTATATATATACTTGCTAAATATAGTTTTAAAAAGTTTAAACAAAAAATTAAATACATATTCAACGTTGTTAAAAATACTACTTCAATACACTTTATGATGTTTCTATTAAATAGAACATCAATGCTGATAATTATATTCCTAATTTTAATTACGTGAATCATTTGATTCGTTTATATCATTCAAGTATTGATTAATGTTGAGCTATACGCACGTTATAACATTTAAATAATGCAAAATTAATAATTCAATATTAAGCAACTTTCTGCGCCTGTGTTTAGAATATTATTAATGAGAAAAGAAATTGTCATTTTCATACATTTTTAATTAAAAAAGTTTAATTTCTTTATAATTAAAATGCAATTGTTTTGAAAATAATTGTATCAATAAAAATGAGCAATAATATTAATTAATTAATATATTATAAAAATAGGAATGACATAAGTTATTATTAGATGTAATTCTATAAACTGTCATAAACTCATCTTTGAAATGTGACTTCTCGGTTGACTCACGTATTTACAAATGCAATGAACTTTGATAACGTTATGTTAAACCTTACTCTTTTTCGCAATTAAATCTATCAATATTATTAATTTGTACATCGATTTATCTAATAATATTATACAACTATTAATACGATCTTACAAATTCCAATTATACATATGAAATAACATTTCCTGTACCATTTCAAAAAATATATACTTTTAATAAATAATTGAATAATCATTTTATACTCTAAGTCAATAAATAATTCAAACTAAATCTATTATATAAATATTTCTTTTTCAGACGGTGTCGACGAGTAGAACCTGGTAAAACGCCATACGAACTTTTGCCAAATACAGCGGCTCGCAATGAATCAACCCTGTACGTCGAGCTGTTCAATAAGGATACTGGAATAACTTACGGCGTCCAACTGACAGCTTTACACAATCAGAATTTCCGTCTTCATATTAACGAAAAGAGTCCCTTGCATCCACGGTACGAAGTCCAGGATGTCTTAAAAGATGACATTCAATTAGGAACACTGAATATCATTGAAAATACGAAAAATAACATCATCGTGACAAATGGCTTAAACAAAGCTATCCTCAGTGTCAGTCCATTCAAAATAGATCTCTATTCTCAGGATCAATTGGTTATTAGTGCCAATGCCAGAGGATTGATGAGATTTGAACATTTACGAACGAAACCTAATCCGTAAGTCATTTAGAAATCAATCAAAGATACACAAATCAATAAAGTAAAGGAGAATAATATTTGTTATTTTGTTTTGTTTTAGAAAACCAGAAAATGATGAAGCAATAGAAATTACAGAAGATCAAGAGCCCAAATATCCCGGAGATGGTGCTGATGAAGATTCAGGTGCGTGGGAAGAAAGTTTCAAGAATCATCACGATTCAAAGCCATATGGACCAGAAGCTGTGGCGATGGATTTCAGTTTTCCAGGAGCCGAATATGTTTATGGAATTCCAGAACATTGTGATTCTTTCCCATTAAAATCAACAAAACAAACTGATCCATATCGATTATACAATTTAGATGTTTTTGAGTATGAAATTAATGAACGTATGGCACTTTATGGAGCCGTTCCAGTTCTCTATGCTCATGGGTAATTATTTTATTTATAAACGTTTACATTAATAAATGTAATAACTTTTTTGTGATAAAACAATAAATTATGATTTGTTTCCTTTTCTTTGTATAGAAAGGAGAGAACGTCTGGTGTTTTCTGGTTGAATGCAGCCGAAACGTGGGTAGACATTTTGTCTAGTTCGGACAACAATGTCGTTGAAAGTCTTGTGAATTTTGTGTCGCGCTCCGTAAAGAAGCCTCAAGTTGACGCACATTTTATGTCTGAATCTGGTATAGTTGATGTTTTCTTTTTGTTGGGACCGAGACCAATGGATGTATTCACACAATATACTCAACTAACTGGAGTGGCAAATCTTCCACCGGTAAACATTATATTATGTGATATTATTTCTACCTAGAATCTGATTTATAATTCTTGAAATAATCAACATTTTTTAATATGATTTAACAGATTTTCGCATTGGGTTATCATCAAAGTCGTTGGAACTACAACGATCAAACAGACGTGGAACAAATAAATGAAAATTTCGATAAATACGATCTTCCGATGGACTTTGTTTGGCTCGACATCGAATACACCGATAGTAAGAAATACTTCACCTGGGATCCACGAAAATTCCCTGAACCGTTGAAAATGATTCAAAACTTAACAGACAAAGGCCGCAAACTCGTTATCATCATTGATCCCCATATTAAACGTGATTCTGGTTACTTTTTGCACAACGATGCAACTAGTATGGGTATGTACGTGAAACATCGTGACGGAAAAGATTATGAGGGTTGGTGTTGGCCAGGAGCCACATCGTACTTAGACTTTTTCGATCCAAAAGTACGCGAATACGTAATAGAACAATATAGCATTGAAAAATTCCATGGAACTAACGAAAATGTGCATTTCTGGAATGATATGAATGAACCAAGTGTTTTCAATGGCCCGGAAATTACGATGCCAAAGGATTTGATTCATTATGGCGGTTGGGAACATCGAGATGTTCACAATATTTATGGACTGATGCAGACGAGAACAACATACGAGGCGATGATTAAGCGAGGAAAAGAAAATTTGCGTCCATTTATTCTTACGAGATCACACTTTGCGGGTACGCAAAGGTATGCTGCAGTATGGACTGGCGATAATATGGGAAGATGGGATCATTTGCAGATCAGTTATCCTATGTGTTTGTCGCTCGCAGTCGCGGGAATTTCATTCTGTGGGGCTGATGTTGCTGGATTTTTCAAAAACCCGGATGCGGAACTGTTTATTAGGTAAATTCTCTCACGAACGAAAAAAAATAATAATAAATAAACTATTTTCTTACTAAAATATTAATCATTCTTAATTTGAATAAATCATTATAATTAATTCTATTTATAATTTTTTGATTAAAAATGAGAAGATTCTAATAAGAAACATAATTTCAGATGGAATCAAGCAGGAGTCTGGCTGCCATTCTTCCGACAACATTCGCACATCGAGACCAAACGTCGTGAGCCATGGACTTTTAATGACGAAGTCACACAAATCACACGCGAAGCTCTGCGTACGCGTTACTCATACCTACCCATGTGGTACACACTCTTCCGCGAGCACGAAATGACCGGAAGTCCGGTAATTCGACCCATTTGGACCCACTATCCCACTGAATCTCAGACCTTCGCCATTGACGATGAACTTCTCGTCGGTGACGCCATTTTGGTTCGTCCAGTTTATCACCCGTCCGTGTCCGAAGTGACGGTTTATTTGCCGGGTGAAAGCAATGTTGTTTGGTATGATGTTGATACCATGCAAGGTTACAGCCAAGGTGGCACTGTAACTGTACCTGTGACACTACACAAAATTCCAGTATTCCAACGTGGTGGAACCATCATTCCCAGAAAGATGCGCATTCGCAGAAGCACGCAGGCAATGAAAAATGATCCGTATACATTGATCGCAATCGCGGACGGAAATGGCCGAGCGAATGGCACTTTGTACATTGATGATGAAGAAACATTCGATTATCGCAAATACAAAAAGTATCTCTACTTACAATTGTCACTTAATGGTAACTTTTTAACGTCCAAATATATAGAACCAGAGGCTTCTTACTCAACTAAGAGTTGGTTGGAACGAGTCGATATTGTTAATCCACCAAAGGATATCAAGTCGGCCATACTCACGTCTAAAAGTTAGTTGCTTTTTGTCGCTTTTTATATTATTTCTTTCATTCAAACGCTTTATTTTGTTTATTAATAACTAAATCTACTTTTTTTCTTGTTGCAGATTTAGGACAAGTATCTTTGGAAACGCAATATAATCCAAATAACAACGTACTCACCATTCGTAAGCCTGGCGTCAACATGAATGAAGAATGGACGCTGGAACTGGTCGCGTAAAAATGATGCAGTTCCCACTTATTTTCTATTTTTTTTTCTCACCATCCTAGAAAAGAAAAAGACAACTTCATTGCAACTACCACCAATTATCGTCGTGCATTCTGTGATCTTAAAACATAATATATGCGTGACGTAAAAAAAATATAAAAATAAAATAATGCATTATGTTGCAGAGCGAGGGCGAGATTTCGTCTGTATCGAAGATCGCTTTAAGATCGAAACATCAGTACTTTTTGAAATAATGATTTGCACAATGACTTTTTGTTCCTTTCTTGTTCTACTATTATGAGTAATGAAGACAAAAGAAAAATAAATCAAAGTATTTTTATTTGACAAAATGTTAAAGCGAAGTAGTCGTTTTGGCATTTTTAATTATAATAAAAGTAGAGAATACGTTCGCGAAACACACTGGCGCGGGAGTTTCGTTAGGTGCATTCAAATGAATTATATAGAAATAGATTTTTTGTTTTTTTTTTTCTTAGATTTTTTTCAAGAACTCAGGATTTTTAATTGTTCGCTTAGCTTCGTGCGGATAAGATTAATTGTGTACGTCTATGTGCACTCGGCTATTAATTGTAATTTACATTTTTGATAATGAAAGAGGAAAAAGAAAATTTAGATTAATGGTCGTAATAGTCGAATAGTTACTATTACTGTTACATTTCGACGTTGCTGCGTTTTATTTCAAAACAAATGTAGGCAAAGTTACTTGCAGAAGAATGAGATTGTTAATGTGACATTAAGTTGAGAATAACTGATGCGGAATGATTTTAATAAAATTGTTTAAAAAATATCGAGCATTTGTTATTTCTGTAATTTCTTTTCCTGAAATAAAAGATATGCTTAATTCATAATTGTTTATCTTGATATGCAAAATAAAATACATTTCAAAAATATTTTGAAAAACCTAGATGAACAAATAAAAAACTCATGGTAAATTAAAAAAGAATCAACAAATTAATTTAATATTAAAAGTATTTTTTACTTTTAATACATTTAAATGTATTATATTTTTCATACTGAAAAAATAATTAATTGAAAATTATTAATTTGAACATATGAAAAACAAGGATGTTATTTATTCAGTAGGAATAATAAAATTGTATAAAAATACGTATTTATTTAATTTACAAAACACGCTCCATGGGAGCTTGCTTATGTGCGAGGTACAAAAAGACAATAGAAGACAACGCGGAGACCAAGAATATTACGTCGAACCAGCGATGGTAAAAATTAAACTGCAAGTCTCCTAATACTTGAGTTATAATAATTCTATATTCGGCAGGCATATTCATTCTCATCAACAAGACGGATGAAACAAAATACATTCCCTAGAAAACCAAAAATAGATAAGATTCTCGACGTTGAAAATTTTTGATGTTATAATTCATATTTTATATTTTATACATCAAATTTATCATGATAATCTTACCATGATTTGAGCTAGTATCATAACTATTATATTCGATGATTTACTGCTTGATATGGCATAGAAGAACTGAAATGGAAATGCTGTGTTTTTAAAAGCTATACTAAATTAAAAAACAAAGAATGTTAAAAGTAAGCCGATTATTTACTTTCGTTAGAGTTAATAGTAATCCTCTAATAGAAGTTACTACGATACATCCAACAAGGTAGAACGAAATATGTTGTGACCAAAATGTTACATCTATGTTGAAACCCATCCAATGTACTGCAATCTCAATTCCCCGAGTTACGGGATCCTTTTTTCCAACTCGATCAAAAACGATATTGATTGTAGACTAAAATGCAAAGTATTAAATTACAACAAATTCGAACCTTTTATTCAAATCACTACTCATCTAATTTCCTACTATGAAAACACTTTTTCTAACTATTTCCCAACATTTTGACTATGAACTTACTATAAAAATTTTCCACATACAATAAATGGAAAAGAAATAGCCCAAAAAATTGAAATATTTGCCCTGCCATGTCGCAGCCCATTCAATTCTTTCTCGCGCATTTTGCATATCATGCGCCTCTAAAAATAATTGTCGCGACAATTCTTCTAACGCTGCAACTTCCTGTTGCAACTGTTTTATATCTAAAAAAATCATAATACATTTAATAATGTAATTTTTTTAATTAATTCGTTAGAATATTATTTTTTATCGTCTTTACTTTCTTGATGTCCTTTGCTGCCACTTAATGGTGCCAACATATTCCAAATTTTGGACCTCGTAAAAGTCTGACTGCTGTTATCGCCCTTTTTCGCCAAGGCGATTCGCTTTTTCTTTGCAACAATCATATCAACTGTTTGTAATAATCGCCTTTCAATGGACTGAATATCAGCCAATGATACGGGCCTCATAAAGTAAGCCATCGATGAATACGGATAATTAACGGCACCAAAGCCAGAAAGCAATGCCATTACGGTTACTCCAATTACTCCTATTCTACTTATTCCTTGTTCTATTGATAACAAACCTTTCTTTGGACTTAAAATCGGAAAGGGATCGCCGATTTTCCAAAACAGATACAGATAGAACAGGTAGACTAATACTGTCAGTGGTCGTATTAGATTCAGTCTTACTGTAAAAATTAACATTCCATTTGTACAAATATCATATTTAAATAAACTTGAATAAATATTTCAAAGTTACTTTCAAATAAAAACAATACTAATTGCGTAATTGCGTTCATATCATACTATCATTTTAAATGTGTAAGATAGAGTGAAACATAAAAAGTGAAACAAATGTGCAAGATAAAATTTAAAATAATTTTGCAAATAAATAGATTAATTGTATATCTAATAATACTTAAAGAACATTAATCTATAATATTGTATGTACCAAAAGCTAAAATGTATACATTAAAATAATTAATATAATGTTTAGTAAAAATTCAACATTTTTTTAAGTTACATTAAAAGAACTTACCAAAACGTATATTGCTGATTATAAAATATGCAATATAAAATGGTATTAAAACTATTACCATAAAAAGTAACAAATACAGTCCAACATTCCAGTGAAAATATCTCGATCTATAGTCAAATTAATTATTTAATTGATTATTTTTAATTATACATTTAAAATGGATTAAATTATTTACAAAAAAATGAAGTTTACCTAGAGTCGAGTACACCAATGATTTCAAAAATAATTAATTCAAACATGGTGCATGATAATGCAAAGGTTGTTGAAAATATGAGTTGAACTAGTCGATGGTGAACCTCATAATCGCGAAATAATTTTTTTACAAAAAACACCCATGCCCCGAGAAAAAATAGTACCTGAAATAATAGTCAAAAATTCATCTGTCAACGTTAACTTTCCTGTCAAAATACAAAACAATTGTACTTTGCTTTTAAACGAAAACAAACTGTCACATCAATCAAAACAATATGACGTGTCATTTATTGCGAATTTTGTTTATTCGACAATTAATTATTATCATAAAAAGACAGTTAGTACAAATCAAAAATTAAATTCAAATTTTTTATCCAAAAAAATGTGTAATATGGTTCGAAATTTCTAGGGAAAAACAGTAAAATATAACCTGAAATTCGGAGAAAAAACAGGTTAAATATTGGCATGAAATTATAATCAAACCTGAGTTACGAGTATAACAAATGTGTCTTCCAAAAATCCCATTTTCCTTCATCGAATTATTTCACCATTATTTGATATCAGCGTCCCATTTTTTCTGTTTTTAATCGGTTCAAAATTATTGACAGCTTTTTAACGTAGTTTCTTGTCTCTTTCTCTCTTTTTCTCACTCCGGCTTTGAATACACGTGAAATAATTTAGTTCGACCAATCATATTAACAGAATACAATTTTCGTCCAACAATTGGTGGCGCTTTTTTATTAAGTTATTTCAAATCTTATTAGATAATTTGACATTAAATGGATAACAAAAGAAATAAACAAATCGCCTACAAAATAACAAACACTGTTTTTTTATTTTTCAATTAATACTATACTAATTTACAAAACTAACACTTAAGTTCAAAAGGAAAAATATTTAAAAATAATAGTAAACAATGAATAAAAATAAGATATTTGAGAGATTTGCATTTTTATCTCACAAAGGACTCAAAATGAGATTAACTTAGATTTGATGATAATTTCATTTGTTGATTCTTATGAGATTACGAAGGTATTTTCATCTTCTTCTGCTTCATCAGAAAAGAGTAAAAGCAGTATCTACTGACTAGTAAATGAGTTAGTAACACTAACACTACAACGAACCAGTGCCCCAACTGTTGCATTTTGTTAAAAACAACATCGCACACAGACTCTCAATCATGGTGAGAATGAGAAACAGCGGCTAAAAATAGCTGGACCCTTTATATTTTTTATTAATACTTTGCGCATGTTATTAAATATGTAGATATTGTGTTTTTGTATAGGAGTCAAGCTTTTATTAATAGAATGATTAAAGTCTTTAGTTGATGTAATTGTTGATGTTAGGAAGTTTGTTGATCAGTCGCTGAATTTACGCTTATTTGAACGGTGCCAAAGTATTTTAATATTTGTGGACGATGAATTCGTTAGATAATCTATCGCACTCGTTCTTTTATCGCAGTGATAACGTTTAATTAATGTTTCAATAAGCAACCGAAGTGAGTATCAAGCATTGTCTCGTCAGTTAGTCGGGTGTCAACTTCACGATGACATATCACTGTCAGTTGCTCCAAAACTTGCATACAACATAATATTTTCCGCGTGTGATTCATCTTCTTTTTTCGCCGATCCTGTCATTACTGAAACCTGTCACTGCCGATATCATCCAATAGGATTTCTTTTTAAAATGTATACACTTTGATCACCTGCTTTGCTCAACTTCTATCCATTTCTAACTGATTCGTAATTTCATTTAATATAATAATTTATTTCATTATTTAGATTATTTGTATTAAAATAAATTGAATTGAATATAATGAAATTAATTAAAATTAAATAATAGTGTAGAAGAATTAATTCTATTTCAAATAAATATTTTAGAATAATAAATAGAGAATTAGATTTGATATTGAAAAGTGAAAGTGTGCTTTTGACATTCTTGGATTTTTTGTTTATTTCAACAGGGACCAAGATTGCGAAATGGGTGAGCTCTTAAATGGCCATTTTTCAGTTGTTTTGGAGCCAGATAATAATCATGATATTAATGTCAAAATGATACAACTGGAACAACAAAATATACCTGTACAAGTAAGTTATTTTGATCTTTGATTGTTTTGAATTATAAATACTTTAAAGTCCAAACATAAAAGTGCATTTTACATCAAACTATATATAACATCATTATTCATTGATATTCATAATTCTTATGTCATCAATTTTATGATAAATTAGTATTGAATGAAATTGTTATCTGAAATTAATTACTACTTTAATTATTTATCAATAAAGTATTATATTATATCATATTCATGTTAATTGATAAATAATATGCATTATACATAATAAAAAACCTTCATAATAATAAGAGTTAAAAAACTTTGTTTAGTTGATATATTAATAATATATCTATTACAGGCTTTTAAATTAGAAAAAGTGACACTTATTTATATAACAATTAGAATGCTTGAGTGAAATTGTGTATGTACACATTTTCGTTGAACTAACTTTTATAAGGATAATATTAATAATGTTAAAATATGGAATTCATTTAACAATGTAAAAAACTTTTTTTACAGAATGAAACAACTCCAACTGACAAAGTACAAAAAAATAGTACCGTAGATTTTGTGCTCGCTTATGTTGATAATAATAACCACAATCATGCAGAGAGAAGAGAACTTTTTGAAAATAGTCTTTTAGATCAAGGCTTAGAACTCGAATATGAACATAATAGACAGTTGTGTTTCGTTAAAATACACGCACCTAAAGTACGTCAATTTGAATGATTAATCATTAATTCAACAACGATATTGATGTTAACTGAAACAATTTTACGAAATTGCAGGAAGTTTTATGCAGATATTGTGAAATTATGAAACTTAGAATGCCAATTAAAGAAACTCCAGATGAAGATATTATTGAAAGTAACAATGACATATTTAATGATGCGAAATCATGGTTTATTAAATTATTTAGTTTTGCGCAATTGGATCCAGAAAAATTTCCACCAAAGAATTATCATTTAGCCGCAGAATTTTCTAGGGATAAGGATTACCTGTAAGATTTTTGTTTGCTTTTAAAATTAAACGTACGATTGAAATTACGTTGAAGAATTTTATTTCATTTACGATAATCAATATTTCAGATTTAATACTGAAGATGAAAACTTTTTTACAACAAACATACGAGTTATGATAGTGGATTTCATTTTGGAGCGACAAGCTGAGGGCATCCAACGTCTTTTAGCTGAAGGAGTTTATTCCGCAGCCTATCCATTGCACGATGTTAGTATTTTTAAAAACAAAAAAATTAGTTTAACTAATGTTTTTGTTTATAAAATGAAATTTATAAATAAAAATATTTCAAAGAATGAATATAAATTATAGTATTCTGATTGACAAGAGTAATTTAATTACTGAATTAGTCAACTGTATGAATAAACTGAGTAATTAATTGTACTAATAAATCTCAACTAGTTTCTATTAGAATTCGATATTATGTTCTACGAAATATATGTATGCTTTGACTCTTTATCGAATGATTCTTTAATTTGCAAAATGAATTTAATTTAATTTAGGGAACTTATAAGCAACCTGGAAGTACTCGTGCGCTGCTCATGGAAGAATGGGGTTCATTGAAAAAATGGATCAAATTGCAACCTTTAGACACTATCCAGGAATATTTCGGTGTCAATTTTGCCATTTACTTTGCTTGGCTTGGTTTTTATACGTACATGCTTATTCCTGCTAGTATAGCTGGTCTTCTTTGTTTTTTCTATGGTAAAGTATTTTGTAGAAATTCTTTTGCGCATTGTAAATACTAAATCATTCCAATTAACATTTCACAAATATTTCCCATTAATATATTAAATTATATAAAGTACTATTTATTTTCAGGGATAATTTACGTGACCACTAAAGAACAAGATGAATGTAGTGCATGGGCTGAAAATGTGACGATGTGTCCTCAGTGTGATAGCACATGTGATTATTGGAAATTAAGCGGAACGTGTTTGCTGTCAAAAGTGACGCATATATTTGACAATCCTGCAATCACGCCATTTGCAGTTTTTATGGCGTTTTGGTCAATTTTGTATTTAGAGATGTGGAAAAGGCGAACGTCAGAATTGACATATCATTGGGGTCTTGCCAGTTGGGACCGAACAGCCGAACATCCGCGACCGCAATATCTTGCAGCACTTGCTAAAGTCAAGATAATTAAAGTTAAAGAAAAAGTAAGACAAGATGAATAACGTAGGCTTTTAATTAGCAGAAGATACAAATAGATTATCATCAATTGTTTGTGAAACTCTACGATTTCTTGCAGATAAATGCTGTAACACGAGAAAAAGAGCCAACTGTAAGCTTTTGGAAAGTACGCGTGCCAGCGACTTTTTTCAGCTTTTCAATTGTTATTTTATTGGCTTCCGTAGCTGTAGCTTCTGTTTTCGCCGTTGTTTTGTACAGAATGTCAAGAATTACAACAAGTTCCTTGTTTGGGAAGCCAGTTGACTCCATTTATTATGAAACATTTACATTGCCTGCTATTGCAGCTGGACTTAATCTGGTAAAATTTATTCGACTCTCGTCATTAATTTTTTAAAAATAAAATTTAATTAATAAAATATAATATATAATATCAACTTCATTTTTGCAGGGCTGTATTTTAATACTTAATTATATATACGACTGGCTCGCAGTATATTTGACTGAAATGGAACTTCAACGAACCCAAGCAGAATTTGACGACAGTTTGACATTAAAGATTTATCTATTTCAATTTATAAATTACTATGCATCCATTTGTTATATAGCTTTTTTAAAGGGAAAGTTCGTCGGTTATCCCAAAAAGTATAATAGAATTTTTGGATACAGGTTCGTATTTATAATTAAATCATTTCATTTTAACGTTTAAATAATTGGAAATAATTTGCTCAAATGTTTTTTTTAGACAAGAAGAATGTTCTCCCGGCGGTTGTTTGTTGGAACTGTGCATTCAATTAACAATTATAATGGTGGGAAAACAAGCACTTTATACTGCAGTTGAAATGGTGTTTCCAATTTTAATGAAATGGTGGGCACTTTTTCGAATTCACACGGGGCTCAAAGAACGGGATCCCATTGCTCCCAGAAGTCAATGGATTCGAGACTTAAAATTACTAGACTGGAGTATGTTTGAATAATCATCAAGTTCCTAATAAAACGGATCATATACTGTTCATATATTGTACTTTACAACTTTACAGATTATATGGTCAATATATGGCTAATATATGATCGATATATGCTCAATATATGGTCCATATATGATCGATATATGGTTAATATATAATAAATATATGTAATATTCTATAATAATATATTGTTAATATATCGACGCTTCTTACGTAAAAGGTTACATCTCAAATTTTGTGTACAAAAAGATACATCTTCTATGCTTAAACATAGAAGATGTATCCTTTTGTACTCAAAATTTGAGATGTAACCTTTTACGTAAGAAGCGTCGATATGTTTTATGCATGGAAAATATATGATCTTTTTTACTAGGGGCAAATTTTTCTTGTTTCTACTTAAATGTAACATTTATAATTTGTATTTAAATTGATGTTTAGGTCCTAGAGGACTATACGACGAATATCTCGAAATGGTCATTCAATTTGGTTTTATCACACTATTCGTCGTAGCTTTTCCATTGGCGCCACTTTTTGCACTTGTTAATAATGTATTAGAAATGCGTTTGGATGCGACCAAATTTTTACGACATTATCGTCGACCAGTGCCACGTCGGGCTCGTGACATTGGAATCTGGTCTCGAATTCTTGATGCACTTGCACGAATATCAGTTATAACAAATGTAATATTTCTTTTATTTATAAATAAAATGTCGTCATTTCAATGCACTTAAATTATAATATAATTTATTTATATTTTGCAGGCATTTATCATAGCATTTTCTTCAAATTTAATTCCTCGATTGGTGTACATGATGAATGTAAGTGCAGACCATTCAGATGCAGGATTTTTAAATCACAGTCTAGCTTACTTCGATACTGCCGATTTTGCCAGTGGGACTGCTCCGAAATATAGTTCCTTTGAAAATGTTACCTCATGTCGTTATGCGGAATATCGTAATCCGCCTGACCATCCTACGCAGCCTTACAAACGACCAACTATTTATTGGCATATACTTGTTGCTCGTTTAGCATTCATTGTAGTTTTTCAGGTAATTTTTGAATTGTATTATACATTTTGTTATTGTATATTTCAATCAATATATTTGAGTATTATACTTTGTATAGTTCATTAGGATAATTAATATTTATTGTCTTTTATTATATATAATGAATGAATAAATGAATTATTATTTTTTTAGAACGTCGTCAGTTTAGTTACAATGATTGTTCAATTGTGTCTATCGGGTTCGCCTCGTAAATTACGCGAACAAATTAAACGAGAGGCTTTCCTTACAGAAGAGCTCATTATAAAGTGTGAGGCAGAACGAGCTCGTCAACGACTTCAAGCACAAAACATGTTATTTAACGTCAGTGATACAATACGAAAACGACAGCGAAGCCAGTCGATTACAAGCCAAAAAGATGAATCTAACGTATAAGTTTTATTTTATTGTAAAACTTGCAATATTTATATTAATGCAATAAGATGTATTTTGTCAAGGTGAAAGTCAGTTGTGAACAAATTATGAAATATTAATTATTACTTATAATTTTAAGTCTGAAATTCAGGAAAAAATAACTATATTTTATCACGCAAAAAATATTTTTATATTTATAAGAACAAGTCGACAGTGATAGTTGTTATTTTTGTTTGTTAATTATTTATATGTCAAATCTCTGGTATTAAATGTCTCGAAATAACGCGTTTTATTCATATCATATTCAAGTCGAGAATAATAAATTATGCTTTTATATGAATCTGAAAATTATATACTCAACGTCTATTAATTAGATACATAAAATTTACATACTTTGCAATGGTATAATCTAATGAAAATTCTGATAATGGATATTACGTATTTCAATATTTCATTAAACTCTATAATGTAATAACATTTTTGGAAATCCATTTACTACATTTTATCTAATATTGATTACTCTAAAATTCTCTGACTTCAATTTATACTACTTTAATATATACAATTTTAATATCTTTAATATGATATTTTATATTAATATAATATTTTTACAGTAGTATATAATTCAACTCAAATACTCCAGTTTATAAAGTTTTACATTAAATTGAGATGCCAATAAAATTGTTATTTTAATTAGATCTTTCTATCTCATGTTATTGAATATGAAAATAAGATCATATATTCATAATTGTAGATCAGTTATATTTAACTATAAACGATTTACGTGCAAATGTTTGCAATTTTATTTAACTAAGCAACAAAATGTATAAACAACATTTTTTCCAGAAATGTTAAAGTTCTATATATGTATACATATACTTACTATGACTGTGATTTTAAAACTAAATGTGTTGCAAGTTAATTAGTTAAAAATTAAATTGTTAATGTTTTTCGTCTTACAGTTTTTAGTATGCAATGATAACAAATTATAAAACTAGCTGGACTATTATGAATGTTTAGTGTGTAATATAATTAATAGATATTTTATAATTGAAAAAAAACACAAAGTAAAAGAGATAGTTTGAAACGAATAGATATTATGTGGACCCTGATTAAACGGCCATAAGGATTCATAAAACAATTTTATTTTATGAAATTGCAACAGAATATTCATAAAAGATATATGAAATTTCATAAGCTTTTATTTATATTTAATTATGAATATTCATAAAAAACAATAAAACTAATTTTTTATTCATGAATTAATATGACAATTCATAAATTTATTGTATTATAAAATAAACTTATGAATTTTCATATATTAATTCATAACTCAAAAATGAGACTTACTATGTTTTTATGAGTATTCATAATTAAATATAAATAAAAGCTTATGAAATTTCATATATCTTTTATTAATTTTTTGTTGCAAATTCATAAAATAAAATTGTTTTATGAATCCTTATGGCCCTTTAATCAGGGAAATTATATTCATATAAATCACGAAATAAAATTTTAGTCACGTTAAGAATTATACGCTAATATTAAGTATTGTTTCCACCAAAAAATGCAATTTACCTTATCAATAAAAACTACATTTGTTCAAGGTCACCAATATTGCAATTAACAATGTTTAAGTTTAGTTTATCTTTTATTTATATTTTCACACTTTCATTTCATTTAAAATTTGAATTAATAATATTAGCGTATTGCATCTATAACGCGACTAACGAAAGTTCTTTTTGAAAGTAAACTATTGATTTATCATTTCTACGACGGACGCATTTATATAATAGAAAATTCAGCACAAAAATGACATTTTATACAAATTTACTTACAAAACTGTACTCATCTATTTATGGAATTGTAATGTTTTTTATTATATACACTATTTTATACAATTAAACATGTTAAATGTTTCAATAAAGATTAACTGTCAAGAAAGAAAGCTCCAAATTGTGTCTATTATTGAAAATGTTTCTATTTTAACAATAAAGTGTATTCTTTTAAAAGATTTATTTACAGTTTCAGAGGACATTCACAAGGTCATCTGATTGTTTAATTCTACAATAAATTACTTCATTGAAAAAACTGATGTTACTTATTAATTTTCATTTTTTAGTCAACTTATTTTTGATTAACACAAACATTTAAACATTTAAATTAAAAAGTTTTCAATAAAAAAATATACAAAATTGTATTTATTTATATAATAAAAAAACAAATAAAATTATTCTTTAATAATATTTCTAATTCATCTTAAAATTCATTAAAGTATATAAAAAATGTCCTTTTTATAAAAAATGTTTAAATTAACAAACCTTTAAGTAACATTTACAACGTAGCACAACTGAGATAAAAAACTTGTCTCGCTCTCTGTCTCTCTGTGAGATATCATTGTAAACAGTGACCTGCTGATTTGGTTTCTGAGCTGCGAAGCACACGGACAAACGGACTTCATATATACATGAGTAGTGCACATATGCACACACGCGTTTGCGTACAAGTGCGTTTGGTTTTTTTTTCGTCGCGCGAGTGAAATGCCTGCGAAATGATCGGTTGATTTGTCGTTCTCGCTCCCGCCAAATTGCGCGCTCGCACACTCGGGCCAGCCAGTGTAGTCGGACCGTCTTCGGGGGTCCACCGAAAAACCCGAGACAAACAACGTCACAACCGAGTTTAGCCGAAATGCGATTATTGTTTTGAGCCCGTTTGACAATACACATCAAAATGGCAGCTGATCTATAGGTAAGAAATGATGCGATGATGATAATGATGTGATGATTTTACGCCTACCAAATCAATCAATAATTGTCTTTCGAATCACAACAATTATTCATCCCATCTTCTGTTATTTTGTACTTCAATAAAAATCTATTGTTGCTGCACAAAATTATCCATCTTGTTGGATAGATTTTTTATGAATGTTATTTATTGTACATTTTTGGTGTTTTTATTATATTTTATAATTTAACATATTTTTTTATAGAAAGAGAAATCGTTTGACTGTAAAAATGATGTCGAACAACGAATAATCTTTCAGTAAAATAGACATTTTTAATGTTTGACATATATGATTTTCTTTGTAATGGAGATTTTTTTTTTTTTTTTTTTAATTAAAAGGTGTTTAATAACTGTGTGACCACAACCAGGAAATCAGGTTGGTACGTGGATTCGTCTGGTTGTCGTGACAAGGAAAAACGCTGATCGATCTCATTCTGGTTTACTCCGGGCTGTTTTATCTGCATGAAAGTGTTGTTTACGTTTCAGCTCGAGTGAAGTTTAGCATGAAAGTGACGTTTGTGCGTATAATATCAATGAAATTACTGTCGAATGGCATAAAAAGTTCGTTTCTAAAACGACTCCATTTCAAGAATAATATCAAACGTAATTAAAAGTAATTTAATCAAAATGTTAATTTAATTTTTTTATAAATAAAATAAACAAAAGTAAGAAATAAAAAAAAAATAAAATTAAAAAAATTAGAAAGAAATGTCGTTGTTGAAATAACATTTGACGAAAAAGCACTTTCTTTATTTTTATAACTGTTAGTTATTTGGCAAGCAGAAAAGTTGATTTGTATTAAAAATACTTGTTTAAATACAATTAGATCACGTGTAGGAATGTTAAATTGGTCGAATAAATGTGTATGACATAACTTTGCCTTAATAAATGCAAAATAAATAATACACGATTAGAATATAATTAGTACAATCACATATATAGTTGGGTCTGCACATTTCGTCACTTCATGCACCAAGTCTTTGAAACAAATACTAAACAATGTTATACGTCATTCAATTAAAAAGTCGTCGATGGAATTTTTAATGGGAAACTTTAACACATTTAAATTGATAACTATTAATATGTTAATCATGTTTTAATAGTAAAACATGAAAAAGTTGAATTCGATATTGATTATAGAACTTTGCGTTTACATTTGCATTATTTAAATGTATGTAATTTAATTTTATTGATGCCAATAAGAAGGTTTAAACTTTGAGTGAATTAATGTTATGTGCTTCTTTTATTTGCAGATATTGATTGGGAATTTCGCAATTAAATTAAAAGACAAAAAAGATTGACTTTTTTTGAGAAAAAATAGATACATTCGAAAATATTTGTGCAAATGCGACAAAATGTACGAGTCACCGCGAAGTTTGCAAGAAACTTGCATCGACTTTATCTGTGACAACGTGCTGTCTGTGTGCAGGGTGCTACCTGGTGATACCAATGAATCTAATGAATCCTTGCCCAATTTTTCTCCAGTTCCTACGAAATCTGGTACAAATTATTTATGATCAAAAAAGATTAATTAGTCTCAACAAAAGAACAAAGAAATAAACAAGAATGCAGTAAAAACTTGTATTTTTGTTCGTATATAAATTAATGCATCAAGTTTTTTATTTGCAGATAATGAAGAAGAAGCGAGTTGCGAGGTCGTGAAAAGTAGCCCAAAAAGTGCTAAATCAAGTCCGGCAAATACATCAAGCAACGATGTGCCAAGTTCGTCCGCAAAGCTTACGTTTAAAGATCCGGATGCATTTTTACCAACCGAAATTTCCGAACCACTATTGTATAATCTCTGCGAAAAGAAAGTTCTCTCTGATTTAACCATTGCACTGTTCGATGCAAAATCTACTAGACTAAGGTGTGTAGATGTTTGCTACTATAAAAAAAAAGTTAATGAAGCAAATCGAATTACAGAAATAACGTTCATTAACTCGAGAACTCGTAAAAAGTAGTTTAACTAGTTGTCACTGTTAAATTGGCGTAATTGTTTTCATTATTTCATTCTAAACTAAATATGAGAATTTTATTTGTCTAATGAAATATAGATTTTTTTCTGTCTTTTTTCGTCGCCTCTGCCGTTTGTTTTTTATCTTTCACAGTATTGTCTATTGCGCTGTAAAATAATAACGACCGTAAAAATGTTTAATGACAGTAAATCAAGCTAATCAAATTAACGATCATGACTGTTCATTGACGACAAAAAGTCTAATAAAAAAGGCGAGGAATTTAAGAAAAACTTCCGTGTTTTCAATATATAAAACTGTGATTGATAAAAAGGGAGAAGAAAAAAAATGCCAGTCAAATACCAGATTTGATTTATTCAGATATATTGTATACGTTAAAGCGGCAATTGAACTTGAACATGATATAGGAAGTTTTTAATTTATGCTTTAGATGCAGATTTGTTGCATAATGATTTGATTTACGAATAAATAGTTATTTATAAAATTGATTTAATCGTTCAAATTTGTCATTTAATTTTATAGACATGTAAAATTAAAAGATGCATCGAATTTGAGTATGAAAGGACTCAAAGTATTGAAACAACATAAGATCGTAGATTTGGAAGTGAATGACCTTAAAATTGCTCCGGATGAATTGATCGCTTGTTTGGGAGAATGGAGTTTACAGAATTTACGAACGTTAAATATTGCTCGAGGACGATTTTTAGATTTTGCAGGGTAATTATAATCAAATGAATTCACAATTAAATAAGAAAGATTAAATAACCTTAGTATTAATAAACATGATTATTTTAGATATCGAGTGGTAATGGCACTGAATAAGTTACAAAATCTTCAAGTTCTGAATGTTTCGGACACGGAATTAAATCGTAATGGACTTGAAACAATTGTAAAGGACCTTCCATTACTTGAAAGTTTAGACATTTCTAATACGAGAGTGGATGACATAACACCTCTGAAAAAATGCAAAGATCGTTTGAAAGTGTTAAATATGTATAATGTAAACATAACTGGTCTTGGTAATTTGGTCTCGGTATTACTTGAGCTACGTGAATTGCGATACCTGGATATCTCTGGTGAAAGATTACATGCTTTTGAGAAGCTTGAAATTACGTGCCTGTTGAAAATTCTTTATTGTATGCCTCACTTGGTCAGTTTGGACATATCAGGTTTGTATATTTCTGCATTTTTTTATCAATAAATTATTTCATCAATACAATAATAAAACAATACAAAAAAGGTATAATTGAATTGAATTATTCAATATTTGCATTTATTTAACTAATTAAAGGTAAAGACGAAGTGGACCCAGAAGATTTAAGGTTGTTTATTGAAGCGCATCCCCATCTCGAGTTCCTAGGACTGGTACACTTAGATGCTTGTTATGAGGAATGTTTCACCAATCCAGCACACAAGAATTATAAACCAGATCTTGTGGTAATTATGATTTTATAAAGATATTCCCCAAATTACGCAACTGAAAGAAATCCTTTGAAATAAACCAAAATTATTCAAAATGTAGGTAAGTGGCACAGCGTCAGAACCGCAAATACTCGAGGGCCTAAGAAGGTACCCAAGCAGGCCGTTTTATGTGCAAAAGTGTTTGTACAGTTTGTTCCGATTGACGCGTAATTTCAATAAAGTGAGAGTTGACATTATCAAACTAGTGATACCAGGTATGAAGGCTCATCCAAATATATCGCAAGTACAAACGGCGGCCACCGCGTGCCTCTACAAACTCACGAAGGATGAACTGGCTTCTGAGATACATTCGAACATTTTAAAGCAAATCGTCGAGCTCACTTTAACGGCAATGGATGTGCATCCAAAGCACTATCAGCTGCAGAAGAATACACTACTCACACTTTGCAGTGATCGAATTTTGCAGGAAGTTTCGTTTGATAAGTACAGGTTAACAATAAATTATATTTCATCAAAGTTTTTGAATGAAAATATTACAAAAGAACTTTTTCATTAAGGAATGTCTATTTTTTATCCACAGATGTACAAGACTAGTGATGAATTGTCTATCGGCTTTCGACGATACCTTTATGAACCGAATTTCGGTCGCAATATGTTCGATATTAGCGGCACGAATATCGACAACTGAAACGTCTATGATAGGTGCTCAGCCCGAATATATGACAAAGCTCCTGTCAATGGTACGTGAAAAAGTGGATACAAAATCGGTGGATATCACGATGAAATTCACTCTTAGCGCACTTTGGAATTTAACCGATGAAAGTGCTACAACTTGTAAAGTTTTTCTGCAAAAGGGCGGTTTTGAATTGTTTCTCGAGGTTTTACGATGCTTCAAGGGCGAGTCCAGTGTGGAGGCAAAAGTTCTTGGACTTCTCAACAATATTGCTGAAGTAAATGAGGATATTTAATATTAACGCAAACTAATAAAATTAACACATTTTGATATTTAATCATGCAATTCAATTGCAGGTCAATTTCTTGCGAACCCACTTGATGCAACGACAATTTTTGTGGATGTTATCTATTCTGTTAGATTCGACCTACATAGACGTATCTTACTTCGCCGCTGGTGTAGCGGCACATCTATTGAGTGATTCCAGTCTATGGTCTCCACCCGTTTCAGAAATTCCATGGAAATCTAAACGCGAACGTCTGTTAAATCAATTGGAACGTGCAGTGACGGAATGGGAAACGCCACAGAGAGAAATGGTAGCTTATAGAAGTTTCAAACCATTTTTCCCCCTACTTATGTGCGAGGAAGCCTATCCAGTACGATTGTGGGCTGTTTGGGCGATTCATCATGTTTGCACGAAGAATCGTAATTATTTATTTTTTTATTTAGAGATTATTACTGTTTGAGTAAAAGATTGTTTCTTTAACATTTGTCTTTTTCTTTTTAGCCAAACGCTATTGCGAAATGCTAGTACGACAGAAGGGTTTAACTATAGTCTATAAAATACTAGAAGAATTACCTAGCGACTTATCACGATACCACGTCCACGAGTTATGCCTAGCGATTCTGGATACCATCAAGAAGCATCCCTGCTAATGAAGTGCCGATTGGATTGCACGCTAGTCAATTTCGATTCTTGATTCTTTGATAATCGCGATCATGACTTTCATGTCATTAATTCATTCATTGATACTCTAGGATAATTCTTTAACATCGAACAGTTATAGACAGTTCATGTTACGGAAAACAAACTGTTTCATTTCATCCGAAATTATAATTTTGATGAAAATCTTTTGTTTTCGAATTAATGTATTATTTTAATTGAAATGAATTTTATTTAATTTCATCATTATTGTATATTTAAATGTCTTCAAGAAAGAGAGAATAAAGAAACTGCTCGATGTTGCAGAATATTTCTGCCTCTACCTGTGAACATTTATACGAATTCATATAGCTAGCATATCTGACAGAAAACAAACAAATTTATTCTAACGCGAGATATAATAATAGCGTGCTATATTTTTTTTATTTGTTAAGCACGCGCTTGTTAATACGATGAAATACAACGAATTCCTTATTCGTTGTTTTTCTATCTCTATCTTTCTCTCTATCTCTTTCTCTCTCTATTTCTCCCCTTCCCTATTCGGCTTTTGGAATATATTTTGTCAATTTTTGTCTTTATCATTGATGATTATTGCGACGTATTTTTTCAGCCGGTGAATTTGTTACTTGAATACGAAGTATTTTGTTACATCTTCGTTGAAATATGTATTTATTTATTTATTTACGTTATTGTTTATATAAAAGGAAGTTACACGTTTTAGTTGTGATATTCTCTTGGATGTGATTATAAATGCGAACGTTTAACCGGCTAATTTGCGTAAAATTAATTAAACAAATTATTTATATAATATATATATTACATGCAAACTATAAAGAATTTTCAGATAAGACAATTTTAAGTTTTTATTAACAAAAATTTGATGTTAAACTATTCGAAGAAATTCCGCGAGTTACATTGTTTTAAATTATACTTATAAAATTACGTCTCTTGCGGGATGTATTATAATATATGTTACAGCAATGCTAATATTTGTCCGAATATTCACGTTGCACGAGATATATTATATATATAAATAATATAAATATATATGAATATATATATAAATACAAATTATTTAAAAATACTTTATAGTTATAAACAATAACATAATATATATATAATGAAATAAAAGAAATAAAAGTGTGTCTATTTGTACTATATTATATGAGATCAACTATTTATCGTGAGTTCGGACAATAATTAATGTTTCTGAATTTAAAGTCTAACATGTTCGAGTCTTTCATCGTTAATCAAATGAAGCACTACTTCAAATATGATTATAAAGACATTAATTAATTAAAGTTTGCAGGAAATGTGTATATTGATAACATGCAAAAGTACACTTTTATCTAAAAAATATTACTTATTTTATTTTTACATAGAAATATTTTACAATAGAAAGTAACTGATAAATGAGTGTCTATATTTATGAAGTATTCGTTGAACAAA
>JABFPJ010000682.1:0-34995 GCA_022817425.1 Gryon sp. ZL-2020 | reverse complement strand
AAATCATAAATTTAGTATAGATGTTAATGAAAAAGATAAAATAAATTATATTATTTAAAATCTGAGCAAGAGTATCCCAGTTTTATTACAATGCTAATAAATTTTACTCTATGAGTTTTCTTAGTGTGCAAATGATTAATATATTGTAATGTAATTTACTTTTGACAAATAGGATATCAAATAAATAAATTTTTAATAACTAAACTTCATTCATATAATAAATGTACTTAATATATATTCATTTATAAATTTGTAAAAATAGAAACGAGAATGTGAATTTATATACTAATTACTGCAATGTAATTGGTGATTACAGTATTTTGCTCTCAGTTAAACTTGATAAAGTGAAGGCAACCACATTAACCACAATAACTATGGTAATCTGGACAATGTATTTTCCACATAAACAAGAAAAATTCTCTGAGTTCTATTTTAATATGAATATAAATCATTCAAAAGTAAATTTTTGTTCGTGCAAAAAATCGGCTTCAGTGACCTCAAATCGATCGTTTTAAAAATGCATTCTAGACAAAAGACACGTCTGAACAGTTTCCAGGATTTTGTATATATATGATGGAAGACATAAGTCTAGTTCTGTCAATCTAAGTTTGAAAATGTGACATTAAAGTGTCGTCAATGATACATTTTCCTAGTTGAAGATATACAGTACGTCAATGTACTTGTACATCGAGTACTTTTATGTTAGAAACTTACCTAGAAAATCAAAGTATTAAAGTATAACTCCAAAAATATATTATATAACATATAACACTAACATATAACATATATTATTTCCATTCTGTATTTAACTATAAAATTTATAAGTTTCATAATTTTTATGTTTGTACTTGTAATGAAATTAATTACACTAATACACATTTTTGTAATTCACTTACAGTCTATTAATATTTACTAAAAGTTTTTTTGATTGTATATTTCTGTGGTGGAAAAGAAGAACGAGTTAAGTATATAAGGATTCCATATACACTTACCTCGTTTTTCCTTTTCATTAAATTTGTATTTTTGAGTAACTTGCAATAATACACTGAGAGAAATGAACTAACAAAATTAGCTATACTTATATCGTATATAGCTATAATTATAGGGCAGTTTGCAATACTTTATAGCTTTTTATGGATATACTTAAGAACTTGAGAATATATAAGAATTGGTTTTAAAATATGCTACTTTTATAATATCAGTGTCATACATTTTTAAGTATGCTCAATTTGCAATACAGTATCGCATTTTTAGAGATGATTAACTAAATTTACAGTTTGACTTTTATACAATAAAATATAACAATGTAAACAATATATCACATTTATTTTATAATTAAAAATCATTTTTTCTCAAAATAATTTTAAAAAATATGTAAAAATTATAGATTTTATTAATTTAATAATGTAATACCGATTTGCCTCCCGATTTTATTTTAAATGTGCTCGAACTAATGATCGCTAGGTGGCGTGGCGCTTTCTCGAAAGTAATTGAAAATGTTCGGCAGTAGTATATAACGACCAATAACCACTTACTTATAAATAATAAATAATTAAGTATTACAATATTTAAAGTTTCCACTAATAATGTAAAATTAAAAAAAATCTTGTGTTGTTGTTGCCGTCTTAAAAAAAAAGTTAAGTAGTTTGATTAAAAAAAAGATGTTTGTTGTGACACTGTTAAAATGACGAATAAAAAAGTAGCTCAATTATTTTAGAACAAAAATAGTCAAAAGCAATACTGTATGCATTTTCTCAAATAAAAAATAGCATCCTTTCATTAACTAAATTTGCAATACTGTATATAGCAATTAATTCCAGATTTAAAGTATATTTGCAGTTAAGAACAAAATTATGAATAGCATATTTAGCAAGATATTTCTCTCAGTATACAGAGTTTGTAACGATTAAAAAGATAACAAATTTACACGATGTTACCATTCTGCGAATTATATGCATAATGTTAAAACAATGATTACATATAAAAGCAGAAATATCCGAACACAATCACCAAATAACGAATCCATTTTTTATTCCATTGTATAATCTGTTCCATAAACGAAATGTTTTCATGCGAATCGCATAAGCAATTGTACACATTGAATAAAGAAATCTGTTATGCTATTGCATAAACATGCCTTCCACTGCGCATAATTATTTCAGTTGGGGTTGTAATTTATCACCATTAAAATGTATCACCATAACACAATATTCCGGCAAAATGTGTATATAACAAACTTGGAAGCAGACACATTTGTCCGTTTTAATTAAAAAATCATGTTCTATGAATGCAAATTCATTTTCTGCATATAAAATATTCAACGTGTATTACACCCGTAAAATAATCACTATTGCTGTTTTCAAGTAATCAGAATCTCGCAAAGTGACTCATCATTAACTCAGCTCAGAACTTTGCTCATGAATGAGTTAAGTCAACAATAACTTCAACAAAACTATATTTTCTGAAACTTAACTTTATTTTAAAAAATTACAATTAATCTTCAAAAAAAACAACCTGAGTTAACACAAATAATAATTATATTGAGAAAGTAGTTCAACTAATAAAAAAAAATCAATTATTTTATCATAGCAAATTCTAGTTTAAGGAATATCCTGAATGAATCATTCAGTAACCGAAAAGTTCAATTTTAGAAATAGAAACATTCAACATGACTCTGTTTTGGATCGTATATCTTAAAACACAATGCATCGGATATTTTTTGTTAATTAAAATATATCTTGGAGCAGATTGTTTGTTAAAAAAATCGAAGTCCCTCACCTTGTCTATTGGCATTGAAGGACATGCACGACAAAAGTTCCAAAATGAACCAATCATGAGGCCGGCGTTGTTGTAGGGCAGTGGAACAGTAAGAACCAGCCACCAAAGGGCTGCTGAGCGCAAACTTGACAATAACTTGAGACGTCACGTCGGCTTGTCTGTTACTCCAGAAGAAGGCTTTGAGGTCTTCTCCTCCAACACCGATAACACGTAAAATCTACTGCTTCTATACAATGCACAGTCATTTTGTACGATTCATTAAAATGTCAGCGCATTTTTTTAAGTTTTAATCACGCGACATCCTGTGCCCTAATTCTCCCAGACAATCCTGCGTTTTTTAACACATAATAATTCTAGATTTAATATCACGCTTCAAGTTTGAATTTGTTTTTTTACATCTTGAAAATCGTGATTTTATACGAAGCGGGTATGAATATTATGTTTTTATTCGCAAAGTTTCTCAGCATTGCTTTTAATGCAAATAAGCAAAATTTCTTGTTTACGAATTCACAACTCAATTATTCAAATTTTCCAGTTGATTGCAATGAGATTAGGGATATGGCAGTCAACGGTGGATAATTTGTTCGCGCATTTTTCGCGCTTTTTCAGAATTTCCAGAACAATGGTTAATTCAACGTTCGCAAATATCTATATATGTGTGTATGCAACTGTGCAAATTTCAACGATCCACTTATGTGCTGAATTAATAATTACGTTGACGCAATTCGATGAAAGTTATTGGCAACTTGTTTAAGTGGAAAAGGATGTTTTTTGAAAGTAATGAACTATTTTGAGAACAATCGTGCTATTTCAAATCAAATGCAACAATATATATAATTAGTGCTGAATATAGACCACTGATACAAGTATTATAAAAATTGCGGATAAATATGTTGTTTCAATTACATGCTGATATATATACAATCATTTATTTTGATCAACACTGTAAAATTGACTTTTTGTGATTTATATTGGTATTGGATTATGTTCAAGTTGAAATTACAAACAAATTAAGCCCAAATTGTAATTCAATCCCGCTATGGGAATTTCGATTTGACTTTATATGTAATTTAATTATGTGATTTAATGATATAATACAAATCTATATTAATTATATAGCCATAAAAAATTATTTTAATATTACCTATAAAATGTTCCTAATATTTATTTCAAATTTTATTTTCATTCTTTAATTAATTTAATTAATTAATATGAGATTATGAAAAAATGGAGCAAAAAATTTTAATTAATTTATTATATTATAGAATGTAGATAAAATTTCTAATAAATCCAATTTGTAATTTTGTATTTAATCCACAAATGTGCAATTTAATTCATGAAAATGTTATTACAAATTTATTTTTATCTGAAAAGAAATAAAATCCATACGTTCGACATTAAATAAAAAATGGACTTCAATATATATGTATTTACTACAATTTCATTTATATTATCATACCGTCTAGTCTATTTCCTATATGATGTCCTCGTAAAAATGTACATTTATCATAGAAATGTGCAAGTTATGTGGTTTTTGAATTATTTCTGCATTAGAGTGGCTTTAACAGTTTTGCACAACACAGTATATATTCTATTTTAAATCCTCTTAATAAGATAAAATAAAAATAAAAAAAGATATTTTGTATAATATTATATCAACTATTACTGTATTTAATGCTCATTTCGGCACTGTTTCTGTAGAAGTTAAAAAGGAAATAATTATAATCAATGAAACGAGATCGATAATTTTAAGAAAGAAACTGTTTCTTCATCATTATATTATAAGTCTTTGAATTATTAATTGCAAAAGATATATTTAGAAACCGAAATCGACTGTAGGTACAATTGAGATTGCCTTTCAGTACTAAAGTAATTTGTAAAATGAAAAGTAATAGTTGTATAGAAAAATATTAAAACTATTCATTGTAGCCAGTTGCAGTTCAGAAATAGTACAACTTTTTTACATTTCCTATAAGTCATATAACGTAATTGAAAATGTCGACGTTGCACATTTTTGAAAAAAACTGGGTTATATCCATAATAATAAACGATGAACAAAATTCTTTTATCTTTTATATCAAAGCTACACCTGAAATAAATGTATATCACAGAAACAAAAAAATATTTTATGTACATAATTTACCTCTTATTAAAAATATGATCTTGTTTATGTCCAATGACGTCACACAAGGCCTTATGTAAAATTGAATTCTAGACCATTTACGACCTCAACATTTGAATATAATCTATATCTACAATAATCATTAATTCCCACAAAATGTAACTTACAGTCATATACGAAACTGATAGTTTAATTGAATTGCAAAAGATATAATGAAAATAATTTTACCAAGTTTGCATTTATTATGACTTCAATTATCACGCGGTCCTCATCGTTTTTAATGATTTTCAATAAATTACTTCCACCGAAGTATTAATAATTAAAATTAATTTAAAAAGAAAAGATAACTTCGCGGAAAAATATTAAGATTTGAATAATTATCTATATACCGAAGTATCGATTATTACGCGAATTCATTTCTATCGGCGTTTCATTTGCATCAGAAACAAAATGTCATTTTTAATTTCCACGCAATACTTGATTAAGCTTACCAAAAATTTCATCAAATTGCACGAATATTTCACAATCAATTATTTTGCATACATATATATGTTTTAATATAAAAGCATGATAAAAATTTTGTTAAAAGAGTGGCATTTTACGCGTGAAGTGAATGTTAATTATTTTAAGTTAGCAAGTTTGTGTGAATGATAATTAATGTTGGCATTAAGTTTTACAATTATCGTGTCTGCATGATAATATAAATGATTATTAACTAATATTTGTCACATTAACTACTACTGTGATAAATGTATAACATATATATATATATATATATATCATATTAAATTTCCATTTGAATAAGCAGAAACAGTGTTGTTTGACCTATGGCCACGATAGCGCAGTGCAGCATATTTTTCGCTGCTATTATGGATAAATGTTGACACAGTATAGTGGGAATAACTGTACGTGTATGGCAGTCGATCATTTGTTCAAATTTAGCGAGTTAAAGACAAAAAAGAATCAATCGATAGGGTACCACCCAAGACTAATTGATAATGACACCGCAAAATTGCCTTAATCTGATTCACTTTTATATAAAGCTATTTTTCTAAGTTACATTGAAATCCTGTAATCCGCAATGATACAATAAATTCAAACATCAATTATTTGAAATGAACTTTTATTACTTTTTCTTCTTTTGATTTATATTTTGTCCAATTTTAAATTTTTTTATTCAATATTTATATAGTAACTGTAAAATATACATCAGAGTTGTGAATTTGCATTGAAAATTTACTTTTATGTTCGTAATCCTTCCAAGGACTAAATTAATAATAATAACGTTTTTTTCATTCGTGTTGATTGCATTTTCTTGGGAGTAGAAAGTGATTTGGAAAATTTAATTTTAATGTATGAACATTGTAATTAATAATGATGATTATTAATCATGACGAATCGTATTTTGTGTTAATATTATTTAAATATCATTTTCCGCCCACAAATTATTAAATCGTGTTACTGAATTATTGGAAATTGATCAGTCAATACAGATTATAATGCAAAACAGCGGATGACAATATTACATCATACTCTGACATCATATAGTAATATAAAGAATCATAATTCATTTTCATCGGTTTCATTTTACAATAAAAGGACCAATAAAAAGATATACAATAAAATAACACAAACTATTGTTATATTTATTATATTATTAATTATAAATGATATATAATGATTACATTAATTAATATTTTAATACAACTCAATTAAAAATAAATGATTGAATTCCTCGTAGAGAATAATTCTGATACAAATATAAATTCCTTAAGAATGCTAATATTAGACAGTTTACCAATTTTTAGTTAACAATTTAATTAATGTCTTTCACATTATGTAATATGTAATAAGTATGAACAATATTTTACATAATTATCTAAAATTTACACTATTTAAACAAATTACAGGTAATTTTTAAGCGCCATTTAGTTTCCATATTAAATTAATTTAATTAAACATTCTTCCAGACCACTGTTCATTACCATCGTTATAGTGAACCCGTCAATCATTTGAAAATGGCAAATTCCTAACCTAAATTTCCAGCAAAAAGCATTGAAATCTGCTTTAAATTTCGCTTGAAAATTACATTAAAGGGCGAAAAAACAATTGAATGGTTAATTATTCAAAGAACATTTATCATCTTACACGAAATATACATATTTTTTAAGACAAATGTACAAAATTTGTTTGATAATGAATTTCAAACTTTTCTTATAAAAAGCCACAATTCGCATCTATCAATATTATTTCATCAGTGTTCTCAATTAAGCTAAAACCTTTTCAGTGTAAAAATGAAATATATTGACTAATAATAGTAACAGTCAGAAGTGATTTATGATATAGCAAAATTTTTAAAAATCCAACTGACAAAATTGATCATACCCACCGCAATGACTTTCAATTTTTAATACAAAATGGTTCTCAATAACTTTTAGACAAGCTTTTTTGGAAATTCAAAAACCTTTGCAAATGATTACGAACAAAATTCTTTTTAATTTTAATTACAACAGTGCCATGCGTGAGAATTTGGGAGAAATTTAGGCTCAGGATGTGTGTCCGTTTTAAAAGTCATATTCTTGAGGTGAGGTGGCATACCACTCCATGCTCCGAAATGGCTCGAAGACACCTTGAAGTTAGAGCCGAGCAGTGATAAGTAAGCCCGGTTGACTACACACGATCCATGCACAATGCAGCCGATCACCGATCACACCTAAACACACAACATCTGTGCACTTTACTTGTACCTCACTTTACCTCACACAAACCCAGAAATCCACGTATCAAATGTACTTAAAATCAACCGAAAAAAAAAGTATTTCTCTGCAATTTCAAAATTGCTCTTACAATACGTGTGTTGTCTGGGTTATATGTGTGGCGCACGTAGTACAAGATAAAACCTCGGGGGCAAAAGGGGCAGAGAAAGATGACGGGTGGTGGAATCGAGGGGGGTAGTAGGAGGGGTAACTATAGACTTTAGCTCACACTGAGACGGCAGTTGCGGCAATCGAAACTTTTTTAAGGCCCCGGGAAATCGGCGCTATGATTCTGAAGCCTCGCGGTACGGACGAAGAATAAAAAAATAGAGATAGAGAGAGAGAGAAAGAGAGGAAGTTGGTGCTGGTGAAATTCTTCTTTTTTTTGTGTGTGTTTGTCTTGCCGAGAGACGACGATACCCGGCCGATGGGATAGTGCGACGACGTAGGAGGCACTGTACCGCGGCAGATCGTCGACGTCCGTCGCGACGCGTCGCCGGCAAGACGGTTTAGAGGGTGGTTTGAGGGTTGCTTGCGACTGCGCATGCCCACAAAACACGGTCGATAGTCCGCAACTTACGCGGCGCTGCTTTGCCTCCTGCCGCCTCTTCTGCCCATTTTTCAACCCCTCTTTTTCGCACACACGCCGGAATCGACGACATATAACCTCCCTCTTTCCTTTCTCTCTTTCCATTTCTACCTTCCCTCCCCCCTCCGAATATCCCTTTCCCTTCAGTCCCTTTTATGACAACGTCTTTTTCCTTGTCGTTGGACCTTTATTTCCTATCTTACTTTCTCTTTATAGTCGAAAGCTCGCTAATTATTCCGACGAAAACACTCGCCGAGGGGTTAATTTTCAAAATAGCCACCTATGGTGCGCTCAACAAAGTTAATTCTGATGGGCTGACTAAGTGTTACGTTCAAGTAACCATATGGATTCGCAGAAGTTCGTTTACTTAAAACCCTGCACAAAATTCTTGGTTACCAATCATAGAATCGAAAATAAGGGAGTGATTGAGGGAAAGGAAAAAGTCTTGATGAAGTCATCAAGTGTCTGTAGTTTAGCCACTTCATTTTCGAAGCAACATTTTATATATTATTTTTTTATGTAAATTCATTTTACACTTTTCTCCGATTTTTTTTTAATAATCGAGTTTTATTTATTGATAAACTTTTTTTGTGCCAACTGGTATTTGTATTGGATAGAATGCTAGATTAACACAATCTTTATTTAAGACATACTGAGAACTTATAAAGATCTTAACCGAATTGGTGAGGGAATAGTATGTACACGTGTATAATACTGCTTCATTAAACTTTGAAGTACATAGCCTGTTACTTGGATAAATTGTGTTTGACTTCCACTGAAAAAAAACGTCTCGATTCTTAATTATTTCTTATATAAAATATGATGCACTTGAGTTTTATAAAAAAAAAGACATGTTTAATACATTAGGTAAGAATATATAACATCCCCTAACATAAAATAAATTTTAATGATGGATTTGCAATAAAACTTGAATGCATTCAAATTTCTTATATTATCATGATAATATAAGAAATTATTTATATTCAAATGAATTCATAATAAGAAAAAAGATGGAGAAAAAATAATAACCGCAAATAACAATAAACAAAATCCAATTGCAAAAAAGCATCAACCAATTGCAACACCTTAACTGCATTCGCACGACTCCATTAAATAAGTGTGACTCATCACCCTTATTTTCTTTTTCAATTGTTTTTGAGGTTACGCGTTTTTCCAACCGAGCGAAATTTTCGGGCTCCTTAATTTACGGCGCTTAAGTATTCAGCCTTTCGTTACAATAATATGCTTTTCTAACCGAAAGCAAACGTCGCTATAAAAGCGTTGGCGCATTGTTCCGCGATGCATCGTTGAATGATCGTACAAAAAAAAGGAAAAGAAAAAAACGACGTTTATTTGGTATACGAAAAGGCAATACTTAAGACAATTGCCACAAAGTGAAACTAGTCGAGAAGAAGCAATTCTAAAAGACTCGAGTAATTTGGAAAGAAGCATTTTTTCTTCTCTGTATTAAATCGTTAGTTTTCATTAAGGGTTGATTCTGCAGAATTAAAAAAAATAACACAACTTAAGTTTAGAATCAAACATAAAAATAAAAGTGCATTAAAGTATTTATCATATTAAAACACGAAGGCGCGAATTCATGTAAAATTGTTTTGAAGTAGTTTGCTGTTACTTTGAAGCGACACATTTTGGCATATATAAATGACACGTCGTGTATATACATTTGATGGAGGATTTATTAGCATTAAAAGAAGCGCATCAACGGCGAGAATTGGCGTTTTGAGTTATTAATATTTATGGACTTGGAATAAATTGATTGCAGCGAAAGAGGATGTAGTTGTCGCACTAAAAAGCCTCTGCAGCAAAGCGCACTTTGGCATTGAGGCGACGAACATATTTTGCACGCGAAACTTCACAGCCGCTCATTGGCCGTAAGCAACGCCAGCCAATCACGTTTCTGCTAACGTTTACTTTTCCCGTGAGAATGTCCGCATCCTTTTTCCGCTTTACATCATTCAAGAAAAATGAAAATCAACATTTAGTATTGCATATATTCTTAATATTTAATTTTTGTTTCATTTTATGATCCACTCATTGAATATGTTTGTCGAGCTTCTTGATGACTCTAAAATGATTTAACCCGATAAATAATGAAGTTCTAGCTTTGTTTTAAAAACAAAAGCACGGATATTTTCATTTTTCTTTAATAAAATCGGTGCTTGGAAAGACAAAGATTATGAATATTTCCGTCAAAAGAATAAAAAAGTAGTGATTAAGGCGATTTAGCCGTTTATCATCGTAGGCTTAAAAATGCAGACAAAGCTATTTAAGTTTATGCATAAAATATGATCGTAATAATAATACCGAATTTAAGCAACATCTAGGCTGATTCAAGTTTTCATTTCAAAAATATTCAATTTAAAATCTACTGGTTGTAGAAATATTTTAATTTTAATGAATAATAAAATTTTTCCAATTGTCTAAGTGAACATTTAAAACAACATATACATATGCTTCGTATATATGATCACTAATGAGATCCACTTATGTACATCATTATTTTATAATATCTTCTCAAGTGAAAGAATAATATTGAAAACAAAATATTCCCGTGGCGTTCCAATTTTTATCGTAAAACTACAAAAAAAGAGAGAGAAGAAGAAAATATGAAAACATCGGAAAAAAGAAATTTCCACCGACGCTGCTATAAAATAACGTTATTAAACGACGCGGTGAAAACGAGCCGATTGTTATGTAAAACGCCTGTTGTCATTCGTTTAATTAAAAGTCGCGTCGAGAGACCGACATGATTCAAAGTCGCGCAACCGAATCCGAATTAAAAGGTATTAAATGGGCGTAATTTATGTTATGTGTGTATATATGCGTGTATATGGAGAAGTATCTTGCAAACATAACGCGAGCACAGTTTAATTAACCAATTTTCGGCTTGAAAGCTGCGTTAGCGAAATTAATATCCTCGTCATTTATTCAAGGAAAACTGTCGAGAAACCAAAATGTCCTAAGCCTATGCTTATAACCCAGTTAATTCGATACACTCGTTGAAAATGAGATTAACAACGCAATTACTTTGAATAATAGTTTTCAAATTATACAAGAAGTTAAAAATATTATCATTTTTCAGATAAACACACGGAGAAGAATGAGTAGTTTAATTGATTATCTGCACTTACAGAAAGTTTGATTTAAAACAAATAAAATTTAGTGGCTAAAACAACTAAAATTGATCTATTTTCAATAAATATTTCGTTAAAAGAAATTTTAGTTGATTTCGTTAAAAGAAAATGTCTAGTTGATTCAACTAATCATTTCGTATACGTAAAAGAAGTAATTGTAAAAGAGTAATCTAACAGCTTTTCTGAAAATTACAGTTGGAAATAAAGTAAATATTTTGTCGTTGCTTTTGCCTCATTTCTATAAAAGTTGAGACGGTATTAATGGGTCAACAGTGTTTTCAGATGATAAACGTAAGTAGAGCTAGATAGGAATATGTGTCCGGATCAGCCAGCCATGTTTGTAAAATTTATCGTCAGGTCAACAGTGTTTGAAAATGTCTGTGTCGAACATGACTGCAAAACCAGGTCGATTATGGCGAACGCTAATCATATTATCTCAAAACGTGTGTGATTATCTGGCGACACGCCTACCTAGATCCTAATTAGAACCTAATCACATCTATTAAATCGCATCGCTTCATTTCCAATACATAATCAGTCGACTTAATTTTTGATTTTACATTTGCTTGCGAAAGAGTCTTCTGGCAAACCGCACTGCAGTCTTTAAACAACTCCAGCAAACTGAATCCATTAAAAAGTTTCTGACTTAGTTAAATACCGTTTTTCGATGAACATTTTTTTTTAATATAAAATGAATATGTAAAAACATTCGTGCTAATGATTTTCGCAATGTTTATATATTAGTAATTTAACATATTAGATAAGATGCAAATCTTTCACGTAACTCAAATTAGCATCGTATTTTATTTTCTACAGATAAATTAAAGCCATGTTCAATTTTAACTTTCTAGATAATAAGAAAAAATATTCAAGAAATTATTTGGAAGAAAAAAAATGTTTTATATAAAGATATTTGTTTTTTTGGGAAATGTATGTTTATCGCGTGTCCACCAACAGATAGGTTTGAAATCTTGCCAATATTTAAAATGTATATCCTAAGACATACAATTTTTTTAGAGAGTCAATAAAAATAATTTACTTTTATGAAATTATAATATATTTTTAAATATTTTTTATTAAATATACATCAGCTCAATATAATTCCTACGTAACAAATCACTTTCTGATTTAATTTAATTAAAATTTAATTCACATTCATATGTTAGGTCGCAAAACTTAAACTCATTTTTATTATTAGATTAACTGAAAATAACTACGATTTTTCCTTTTAACAGATAAGGATTTAAATATCAAAGAGCAATGCTGACTTGACAGATTTATGCTATATATATGAAATTAATTCTCTTCTGCTCAGCACAATTTCGCATGTTTTGTTTGATAACTTAATTAAATTGAAAATTATAAATCAAAGGCGATTATAATAGATTTAATAATTGTGTTTGGCATCAAGTAAATGAAAACATTTTAATTACTTTTATTTTCAAATTACATAACTTTCATTGATTGTTTAGGAAAATTGCACAATTAAATATTCTAATTTTTAATTAAACCGTTAATTTGTTAACGTTCTAAAATATATAAATGTTGAACATTAAAAGAAAATTTAAAAAGAGTTAGAATTCTAGAAAACATTGTTCAACAATTCGCACTTCAATCTGTATTTCCCTCAGGAAATAAAGAAAGTAATTGATGTTTCCTCTTAATGCGCGATACTCTGTGTTACATAAAATTACGATACTTCCAAATAAAGTCTTATAATTCTTATTGAAAATTTCTACTTTAACAAAATGGATATCATGATTATAAATTAAATTAACATTTCTATATTTTTTGTACAAATTAAAAAAGTTATAAAATGCTTTTTGTATTATTATTGTAACCTAAAAGTTTTTTTTACATATTTTTCATTTAAAATTAGAATTTATTATTACAATTTTCATTTCAGTATTCCATTTAGGATTTCATATTTTTTCTAAAGAAAAGAATTCTGAACAGCTTGATAATTTTTTTTTTCATAAAAGTTTTTCATTTCAATCAGATAATCAGTGAGATCTTCGTTTAGATATATGAAATTTCTTTAATGAATAGGTCTATTAGGTCAAGAGATATTAAAGCAACTAGGGAAGTTGACAAGTTCAGGGAAGTGTGGGGTTTGATATACACAAGCCAAAGGGCGAATGCTGCAATTTCCCGACAAACAAATACAAATATTTGTTCTAAGGCTTTTTTTCTAATTTCAATAAACAATATATAACAATTTAAACCAATGTCGGTTCAGTTTGATAAACAATCGTACACTTTATTTCTAATTCCAAATTAGTTGGAAATAACGTAAAGCTACCGTATTCTGTCTTGGCGCAATATTGATTCAAACCAAAATTGATTCAGTTGAATTGCCGACATTAACCGAGTGTTACTTTAATACCGGAAAAAGTCAAATTTATCACGTTTTAGATGACATAAAGACAATGTTGGAGCTTTACTTTTTTCGCTCAATTTAAATTAAATGCAAAAAAAGAACAAAAATCTCATATTATAAATTTTAAAAGACTTAACACAAGAACTTTCAAAGAAAGAGAATAATAATTCTTAAAGTGTATAACTCAAAAGATTACTGTATTTGTAATATAAAAAAATTCTTAAGAAGACAAAAAATGTACGCAAACTTTAAAAATCAAACTAAAAAGAAGATAATAATGTAAAGAATGTCTGGATTTTCTATTGATTTTGCGTAATTTTGATTTGTTTCCATTCATTTGAAATACTTTCGACAAATATTTCCAAGTCCGTGACTTTATCACTGATATTTCAGCTTAATTCAAATTCAGACGACCATGAGACGAGCTTACAAAACGTTTTCAACTGGATTACAATCGAATACATTTGATATGCATAAATATTACTAAGATATATAAATGATTTATTTGCGAAAGTAAGAAGGAAAGAAGGCAAATGCTTGGATACGTATCTCCTCTTTTGTACCGCTTATGTACGAGTCCAGAATAGGATATTGACATTCACAGAGCTCAATTTTGCAGATGCACGTTGTTTTTTTTATAATATATATATATATATATATATATTTATTTCGGTTCGTGGACGCCAGTTATATGAATCCATCGATAAAAATACAGCGTATAATAGCTTTGTTTGGAAATCTCAAGACTGCAATCTCTCACTGCTTTAAATATAATGTTATTCAATATCTATTCAAGATGCAAAATAATAACATCACATAAATAACCACAAATTATTCTTTTTCTCAAGTCTTTCATGTGATTTGGAAAATAAAATGTCGAAGTACATTTTTAACTTTGACATTAATTATACTTTATTTTTCGCCACTCGTTAAATGCCGTAGACATTTTATGGAACAGAATATTTTAAAGACATTAATTAAATAAGTCAAAGTTGAACAAATTGAATCTTATATATTCCTCCAAGATTTCAGCTCCACAAAAACCAAGTTAAGTTCATATATATTCATGAATTTTTCTCCCGTTGGTGCTATGATAAAGTATGAAAGTGTAATGTTCGCGAAAATGAATGACGAGAAGAAGAGCAAAAAAATCGAAAGCAAAAGGAGCTTAACTTTTGTGCAACAGAGAATTTTCTTTCGTGCGGTAGATTTCTTTTGTTGCACAATCGGTAAGAAAGGTTGCATGGCAATTGATCGTCGGAAATGCAATATTTAATCGACCTTAGAATTTAAACTTCAAATCGAACTTACATGGATATTTCTTTCGATCAATATTTTATTTCATAGCCAAAGTTGAAATTTATCTATGGAGTCATGTATAGTTTCTTTTAGATTGATAAATTAATAAATGTATTAAATAATGCATTTTTCACTTGACTTTTCAATATTCAAATAAAAAAATCTATTCATTTATATATAAACAATTTTGTGACATGTATATATCACTTATTGTATATACATTTCTAACACCGAATACCTGCAGATTACAATAGAAAATGCTGCTTCTCTTGGGGTTATGCAGTTGCAAAAAGTGCAATTCGTGTCATTTTTACTTATGTTGAATCAGCAACTACCTCGTTTTCTTGGCATTGGTGAAAATCAATAACCAGGATGTTAACGAATAAGTTCAACTTCGATGCTTTAAAATTAGTTTTTGCTTAATTCAATTAAATTTTACAATCACTTTTCAATCGATGGAATTATTGTAACGGCAAAGCTTATTTGGCATTAACTCAATTAACATTTCATTCAAAAGCTTTGGATTATGAATGAAACGAAATTTTACTTAATCTTTTAGCAAGAAATTGAAAATTATTAATTAACTCAGCGCTTCCTTTTCTTATTATTTTTAAATTTAAGAAATATATATCTTGCAAAAGCTTTGACAAAGAAGAATCAATTGGAAACAATCAATATATGAAAGTTATTAATAGTGCAAATCGATTGCATTCTGACAATATGAGAGAGGTAATTCATTTTTCATTATGATATTCCTTTCTCTTTATTTGTTTTTCTTTTTTTAGAAAAAAATGATAAGAGACCTAGATTTCATTAAAATCCATTAGATGATAACCATATAATCATCTGACGAATCGAAAAGCAAAGTGTCAACAATGTTACCTTTAAAAGAGTAATCACAAAGAGAAATACTAATTACATTTCAGAAGAGAATCCATTCGCAAAATGGTGTTTGCCGGAAAGCGGATGAAATAGTTATAAAGACGATAGTGAAACTTCTGCGGATCAAACTACGTTATCTGAATAAACCCATTCAACGATAATTACAATGAACTTTACACTTATAAGTATAGAATGATGAAAATTCAACTTCAAATGATTCAAATCGCGAGCATTACCTTCAATCAATATTATACACAACTGCCATTACTTGTAACTTCTTTTTCCATACTTCAGATTACAGTTGGACAACATAAATTGTTATTTTATTCAGTTTTAAAGTTTCTCTTGAAATATTGTCTTAAAACTGATGTCTTAACTGCAATGCTTAATTACAAATATATTCAAAAGAACAACAAATTATGCAAAAGATCAAGTACAGATTTGAAGCAGATATCTGCCTTTGCTTACACTTATCTATGCCATCATCAAATATTCATAAATTTAATCTCCAAATCTCCAAACAACTTTAACAGTAAGAAAGTTGAGATTCCACGTGCAATGTTGTAACTCAACCTGCAACCATTCATTTCACGTGGATTCCCTTTTTTTAATCCACGAAACAAATGCGACGACTGTTTGCCGCAAAATCCGGCTTGCTTAAATTGTTCTAAAAATATCCCCGCAACACGCGTCTGAAATTCCAACAAGAAACTTTACTTCGAAACATTCAAATTGCTTCCTCCTTCTCCATCATCGCCGCCACCACCACCACCTACTCCGCCTCTTCCACCCAACCCGACGCAACGCACGGAAGTGAAAACCCGCGCTTTGAAAAGCTCCCAAGCAATGTTAGGTCAACGAACCCCCACCGCGTCTGGCTGCTAAACCAAAAGCGATGTTGCTTCCGACGTAAATCCATCGCGCAAAGCCCAAAGGCTTCTCGTCCAGACATCCCTGGTCCAGGATGATCCAAGTTTTTCTTATTTTTTTTTTTCTTTTGGATCATCGTAGACTTAAGGCAACAAATTTGCCTAAGACCCCGGGCTGGGTTATGAGCCAATCTATAGGTTTGATATAGTTATTGCCAATGAAATGAGTTCACTGTCCTCAAATGTAGGTCGCAAAATTGGCCGTTTCGCAAAATTGACCCCAAACTTACCAGATATTGTCGGCAAGACTTCTTGTGCTTGTTGCAAGCCCGTTTATTGTTCTTCTTTTTGCCAACGGCAGTGTTTGGAAGACCATTTGATGATTTTTCCTTGCAAGGTGTGCCGAGGTTAGATTTGTTCGCGGGCATGGTTCAGTTCGGGATTGACGAACTGTAAATCAGTTCAATCAGGCATTCGGAGAGTAAGGCGGTGACGAGGAGTTAGAGCCTCGAACACTTTGATGTCTTAAGTCTTTATCAATGTTCGCGAACTTGAAACAAAATGATTACTGTGACACACAATTCTTGTCAGAATATTCGGTTCGGTTTTGTTAAACAGCGAGAGTGACAGATGCTCGAGAAGCGTGCTTTTATGTGACAGTGTTGTATTGGTGCGCGCGTTACCTGGCGCCTGCGCTCGCTAAAGATGTGCCACGAGATGAAATGCTATTGTGTGAGTGTGCAAACGTGTGTCCCACATTGGGCGAATGTCCTCGTGTCCTTTTATACACGCATACAGACACATTCATCCCACTCACGAATGCACACAGACATCCGCCCTTGCAACTGTAGTTCCTCGTTTCATATCCTAGTCTCGCGCTTTCGAGGGCCATTAGACCTGAGAGGGCAGCGAACACGCGATCCGCCAACTCAGGGGTAATTGTCGGCAGGGATGTTATCTCTGATTATTCGCCGAAATCCGATTGCCAACGATGACAATGCAAACTGCAAGACCTCTTTAGGGACAGTATACACGTGATGAATTTCAACCTTGATTTATATAGCTGTAAAAGAACGAATCTTTCGTTTAGAAAATTAATTGAAGATAATTATCAGTCAGAAAAGAAAGATAAATAAATAGTTTTTACAAATATCATTTTTATTTATACACATTTTAACAATTTTACTTCAAAAGAAGTTTCTTTAATGCTTTTTCGAGTTGAAAAGAAGATTTGCTAAATTCTATACAATATTTTCTTGAATTTGCAAATGTTACTTTTCGTTTTAATAAATTCTATAAAATTGTGTTTGAAAAAAGATTCAGTAGATTAAAAAAACATTAGGTTAATGTTATTCATTACTCTTGAAGAAACTAGAATATTTAAAACTTAAAGTTTTAAATTTACAATTAAATTCATCATAACTGCAGTGCATATGTCCCATCTAAGTTATAATTTAAAATTCAACGAGTCGCATGCACTGCATCTGTTGTTCCTTCATTTCCACGATTCCCTGCATTTTTAATATATAGAACAAGTCTCTCTGCATGTGTACATTAAACATAATGTTTAGTCTATAAATTTACCGTGACATATTTAACGTGACATCAATTTTATTTTCAATCCTTAAATCAAGAAAAAGACGTATAACTGAGAAAAAAAATTGTGTTCAGAAAATCAATTTCAACCAATTGTCTTTGTAATACTTAAAACCTTTTCAATTTGAATAACTAAAGAAATAGAATTTCGATACAAATGATATGATAAAAATGCAACAATATGTCTTACTGCAATAAGGTTCATTAAAAATCCATTAAACTAACGCACTTGTATCTCATCGGACAGAATTACTAAAAAGGGAGAGTCAAGTCAACATTGATAAGGATATATCGTTATTTCTGTAACGTAAACTAGCAATTTAGAAGCTTTGCTGAACAAATCATGCAACAAAGTTTTTGATGGAAATGTCATGTCATCATTTTTGTCTGAATTATTTGAAATATCTCGTAAAGAAACTGCATCATAATGCAATTATCAAATAAACAATCTTAAAATATCCTATTTTTATATAAATAAAACAATATTTATTTAATAAACATAAATCGAGAACAAATCACGACAACAATGAAAAACCCCGTTTAAATGTCCCCGTCTCTCAACCTCAATCGACAAAATTGACGATTTAAATTTTAAATATATATTCCACGACGTGATAGATTTGGCAAATGAGATAATGGGAATCGATTTGACGACATCTTTTACACGGAGCTTTTAGCTAGACGCCCGCCGCAATATAAATTTCATTGCATACGACGAAAGTTAAAGCAGTTGCTTTACATAGTATGTTTTTTATATCCAGTTAAAGTCCAAATCAGCAATAATTTAAAAAAAAACTTGTATAAAGTTATACCTGTGGTTAAAAGGCAAAAACAGATAACTCCAGAATTTTTGTTAAAAAATGAAGATTTAAGTAATCAAAATATTAATTTAGATGTTTTTAAAAATTACAATTTATTTTTAAAACTTTTCTGAGGGCATTCAAAAGTGATCACAACGATGAATTTTGAGTATGTATACATAAAAATTGTAATTTTAACTAAAAATTTAACAAAACTCAAAAAATGGAGTTATCTGTTTTTGCCTTTTAGCCACAGATATGTTTTTAGATCAAAAATTTACTTTTTTATAAAGCAATAAATTTATGTAAGAAAGTAAAAGTTTATATCATAAATAATACAAATATACATATGTTGATGTTATTAGAATTATGTTAGAGTAAAATAGCACTTAGAGGAATTACATCGCCAGAGTAATGCTAAATGTTTGGACATTAATTCATTTGCGTAACACGGATTTACGTTGTCTCATTTATAAATCTATTTTTATGACTGCATGTTTCTGGTGATAAGGGAATCATAATCCTTAAAGGATAAGTAATATTCGCGACGAGTATATGTATATTATTCACACTTATCGAAAGACTGTTTATGTTAAAGCTTATTTAAATGTGCGCTCAGACAGACACATAGATATCACATAAGTTTTATTAACGGAAAAAATGTATATTCACGCGAATGAATTCCCATTGCAGATTAAATTTTCATGGGAATTTATGTTCACTAGATGACGATACTAAACATGCCGAACACGTACTATGTGTACATAATAAAATCGTCTTCACTAAGTGATTTCAGAACCTTTACTTGAGTCTTATTACTATTTTGGGAATACATTTTTTCACTCAAATTTATTACTATAATATTAAATTATTGATAATCGTTAAAAAATGATAAATACACTAATTATTAAGCTTTTCTTATTATTTTATTAAATCTTTCTTAATTGTACAACACGTCTATTTGGACTGTACTTAATTATATTTCACAATATTTTGTAATGTACATCTTTCTGCATTACTTGTATCTAGTAATTTACATTTGCAAAAGTATTTACATCAAGTCTATACTACATTCAACAATGACCATAGTTTCGAATACTCATTAAAAAAAAAAAGAAAAATATCGGCAAACTTAACTCTTTATTTTTTCTCCTGGCAATTCGAGATCTTTGATTTGATTTTTAACGTTTAATATAATTTTCAATTTATATTTTTATATATCATTACAATAACTTGTAACAATACATACAAATTGTATTTGAAATGTTATTTGAAATGTTTCTTTTATTCTTCATTATGCACAATAAATTACATTAAAATCATTCGTCTAAACAATACATAATTGCTATGTAAATTCGTTGTATAAAATACAAAAATATAACATAATTATATTACATTCAACATTTATTGCTCATTTTATTTGCGGACATATAAAAAAAATGAAAAAAAAAACAATTTCGGCAATGAAAATATGTTCTTATCCTAACATATTTGTGTACTTTTTCAAATCTTACAATTATTTATGCATTTTTAAATTTCTATTCGCTGATTTTGTCTTAGTCATTAATGTTTCGTCTCGTATTTCATTTGTCAGAGATCCGAATTGCAGTTATCGACTTTCTATCATACAAAAAAGAGGCAAAAAAACCTGTCAAATCATTCACACAGACTGAACGTCTTTTCTTGGTTCATGTTGTGTGGCATCTGTCATTTCCGAGCCTTTGCTCTGCGTTTCTTCATAATACATTATCGCTTTTGTCGAATCATTTATGTCGGAAGAACTATTCGTGCTTATTTTTGAAAGTGCCTGTTGTTTTAATTCCATCTGAAATATAAATTATATATGTTATTAAACTATTCTCTTCAATAAATAAAAAAATAACTCATTGTCAAATTCCATTAAAATTATAGGCAAACCTTTTTCTGATGTTCCTGAATCGCTCTCTCGCATTCTTTAATCGCCATTTCCTCCGTCAAAACGCCATTCTCCGACGAGAAAACGGCCCGCTGCCAGGCAAGAACCAACTTTTCCAGCTGTCTGCCAGAAAATCCCTCCGTCATTTCCGCAACCTTCGAACAAAAGTCCGTATAATCAACCGAAAACTTATCAACCTTAAACCTTTTGCCGCCTTTGCTTGCCGGCTCAAGTATATACTTGATAAAGTAATCGTAAATCATGCGCTTCCTCTCATCCAATCCCGGCAAATCAAAGTGTATATTCATGTCAATTCGATCCATTAATGCCGCGTCAAAGTCTTGCGGCTCATTGGACGCTAACACCAACATGAATTTACGATTAGGTGTGCCAGTCTTTTCTAAGAATGCACTCAACATCATTCTCTGATCCATCGAGATACTGTCTGAAGCATTACTACCCGGCAGATTTCGATGTCGCAAAAATGCTTCGGCTTCGTCGATAAACAGCAGCAATCCCTTGCGCGAAGTACTCGCCCAATCAAAGATCTTGTGAATCTCGGTGACACCGTCTTTCCCAAGTGGCGCAAAATCACCGCCACTTACTATGGCATAATCCAGGCCAGAATGTTGTGCTAACATTCGCGAGAACATAGTTTTGCCGGTACCCGGAGGACCATACATTAGTAAATTTGGAAATACGCCTTTATTACGTTTTGTATTCTTCGTCGCGATGGCAACGTCGCGCATCACCTTTTCGATTTCCGACGACAGGACAATGCCCTTTAATGCATCGCTACTCTTTGATAATTTATGCAATTCTATAAATTTTTTTGTTGATTGAATCGGATGTTTAACGGCGTCTATGAAGGAAATACGTGAGGTCTCGCGAACGAGAGTTGGTTTTGATAAACGAGCTTCTAACTGTCGTGCCATTACTCCCATACCACCCTTGGCTGCGTACACACCAACAGCTAACAACGATAGTCCCGCTACCGCTGTCATTATTTTTTGTGGACTCTCCAGGAAAGCACTTGCACCTAAGCCATAGAGTCTGAAATACCAAAAATAATTAGTTTTTGTTATTTACTTATTTATTATTATTATTTTTATGTAATTGTATTTAATTATACGCAGGGCAAAGTTCAAATAAAAATATATGATTTTTATGGAACTTGCCAGTCAAAGGTATAATGATTATTCATTTAAATTGCATGACAAGGAATAGCTTTAATGAATATTTCATGTGATTCTAAGTTTTTCTAAGCATTAAACTAATTCCAAAACAAAAATGTTTAACACAATCAAAATCATTCATTCATTACCGAATTGATTCCAGCGTCGTTTCTCTATTCTCTTTAGCTTGAAGCTTCAGTTTCTCTAAAGTCAAATCAAAGTTTTCACGTTTCATCTTTGCTTTGGCTTTCATCTCCATTTCCAATTTTTTCTCATAATTTTTGTTTTCTAACTGCATTTGATGCTCTATCGTCGCTTTCTTCATAGCTTCTTGTTTCGCAACCGACTCCTCCTGTCGACGCAAATTTTCTTCGTTCATTCGATGCTGCTGCGCCAACTGATCGTCGTATCGTTTTCTCGCCAACTGATCCTGATACTGTGCTCGCGCTTGATGTTGCTTTGTTTCTTCTTGCAAAAGTCTTCGACGTTCTTCGGCATCCACTTTGTTTCTCTCACTTTTCATCTGCTCAATTCCAGCCTCGTATTGTTTCATTTGCGTTTGCAACTCTAATTGTCGCGTTGCCTCTTGTTGTTGCAACAATTCTAGAGCTTCCTTCGCATGAGCTGTTTTCATAGAAAATTTGCAGTTTAGATCTCAATTAATTTATTTCATTTATTTAAATTAATAAAAAGAGGAAAATTGTCTTATTATTCATTGCAATGAACTGATATACATATTAAATATCAGCACATTAAAAATAATAGTTCTATTTCTCATTTCTACAAATCCTTATCAAAAACAATGCCTTAAAACATACAAGCGATAATAGTTACATAAGACAAAACTGTTTCCATTAGAACAAGATTACGGTGATTTTGAAATGACATGAAATCATATTAGAAAAAAACTGTTGATATTCCAAAATATTATACTACTTAGAAATTAGAAATGTCTATTTCTCAAACATGAGTATAAAAGTATATCAATCAATAAACATCGTGAATTAAATTCTAAAATGAATCTGACATGTTTGATCAAAATCAACGTTAATTTTAATTGATGAAATTACAGTTAAAGCAACATAATTATTGACATTCATTTTACCGGATCTTTCGAGTTCTTTGGCCGCTTTGGCAGCGCGTTCAAGCGCGCCCGAATCAAATCTGTACTCCATCGATTTCTTTTGGCCTTTGTCATCTTTCGGAACATTTTTTCCATCGTCGGAGCCGTCGCCGCCACCTGCCGAAGCCGGTGGCGAATTCACCAGCTGAGAAAAACTCTGCGGCTGTTGTTGATTATAACGTGCCCCCAAAAGCCAAGACATGCTTCACCGAGATACTTAATTTTACCCTTTCAATTAATCAAATTGTCGTAGATTATCTATTCACGTGGATCTTTCTTCTTTTGCGAGAACCAGTTACTCGTGCGATCTCCTCAACGAGAGAGAGACACTTTTTAGGTTAGATTACCAATTTTTAAGATAGCCTGTTCGCGCATTCACGTGTTTCTCACACAGAGAGAATACACGGCGTGTTGTATTGTTGAACTCTGTACGCAACGCCACTTTTTACTTATGCGGATGATGATAAGGAAGGGAGTAAATAAACTACAATTTTGTTCATTTTTGGATTGTTATATTTTGTAAAACATCTATTATACTACTTATTGTTGTATTGTTTATCTTGTACATTATCAATATATCATTTATAATAAATAAACAAATTAAAAACTTTGAGATCAACAATCAATAATAAAATATATAAACAAATATAAATTTGTTATACGCACGAAATAAAAAATTAATTCTTTAAACTGGATATTAAATGCAATTATAATAACTGACGTATTAATAAATAAATGTTAATTACAATAACAATATAAACAATATTAATAATTTTAAAATTATCTTAAAAATTCTCTGCAAATTGATAAAACTGTCCATAATAAATTAATCCTTCAAACTGCAATGAAATAAGTAAACAAAGAAATGCATTACTAATACATTTAAATATCATTTATTTGTCTATCAAACAGAACGTTCCTTCGTTCGTCAAAAGTCCGTCAGAGTTCGCGTGTATATGTGGACTATTCTCATCTCCGTTCTTTCCGCAGTCTGTCTTCGTCTGTGTGTCTCTGTCTGACGGAGAATTGTGGGCCTTAGTTGCGGTTCAGTGCTGCCGCCCTCGACGTTAACAAACAGCGCAGCTCGAGCCCAAAGCAAAGCCAACGGCCGTCGAGTCCGCCACAAGTCTCGCGGCGAAGACTCCCGAGCAACGACAGAGTGAGTCTTTCTCTGCGCACGAATTGCCGAACGAAACGTAACGTGGCGGTGCGGTGCGCGCTGTTGTTGTCAATTCTTCGATTCAGCGTTACAATGTGATGGTGTGACTTGACGCGGCTCACCATGACCGTCGACTTTGCGGACTACTTTTGGGTGAGTCCTCGCTATTTGTCAACTTATTTAGGTTAACCTTTTTTTTTTCATTGCCCTCTCTTTTTGCTAATTCAAGCCAAGCTGTGTCTCACTTCGTTCATTTGTAAGTTACTTGCTGCGCGTCCAAAGTCATCCTGCTCGGCTGCTCCTTGTCTCGTCTCTCCACCCCTCACCCCCCCCTCCCCCGTCTACCTGCTATTTCGCGCGCACCTGCCAGCCAAAGAAGAACCTGTCTATCTCTACCATCGTCGTACGTCGTCGTCGTAGTCTGTTATAAAGTCAATCCTTTCTCTTTTTGGGTAGTGTCATTTCCCGTCTGCCTCGAACGCAAACATACATAAACAATTGGACGCGATCGTCCATGCATGCGCGCACTCTTGACAGATTCACAATATACTTTTGCGTCAAATAAACTTTGAACATATTTTTTAACATATTTTGTGTGTTCTATATATTTGTATTCTTTCACTTTGTACATATGTTTTTTGAAATGAATTATGTAGTTGAATATAATTGAATTTAATTTATTATAATTAGGTTCATGTCTAGAAGTTTGTTTAATATTTATTTTGAAAAGATATGGGAATTGTTGAAGCATAAATGTCTATTATGTATGCATTTAATTTGTGTCATATAAGTGTGACGACTGAAATTAAAACTAACGCTATTATACATGATAAAGAATATATGTTAAAACTTGGATAGAAACGGTAATTAAAACCGATAAAGCTTAAAATGAAAGATAATGTTCTTTTTATTATATCCATTTTTCTGATTAAAATGAATTAAATTATAATCCAAAAATAATTGCATTGTTCTCTTTATCTTATTTATTGTATCAAGAAAATACATTTTTCAATGACAAAGGTTCGTTAATATTTATTAATTAATAGATTGTCAAATATATTTAAATGAAAGTTTAAAGTTGCTTCAGCAATAAAAAAAAGTTGTTTGAACACTCAATAATAAGTCTATTGTACAAAAAATATTGAAATACTGTTAACACACTACTTTCTCAGTTAATGAAATTTGTTCGAAGCTCGTCATACTTATTCCTTTTTTTAACTGACTTTTAGCATTCATCTCTGCAAATTACATGTAATGTATTTTTTGTTCTTCTTTTTACCAGAGAAATAATGATTGGTTGCAAGGTCTTTTTAAAGTAGATCACACATTTCGAAAGACTGTGAATGAGGATGTTGTTGGGTCCTGCATATTGAGTCTTATACAATTTTTGAAAAAAGTCGTTATTCTTTTTTGTATTTCTCATGTCGGCAGTCTTAAATGCCAAATTAAATTATACGTGTAACATAATATACAAGCAAATTGTATATCACCATTGTTTATATAATTAAAAAATTAATTGCAATAATATATTGTACCAAAGTTCAACTTTAGGAATCTTTATATTTAATATTATATAATATGATAAATAATAACTTATTAATTGTAATTAATATTGTAAAAATATAAATTTAAACAAATAATTCATTGCTTTGTATAAGTATATTAAAATTAATTTGTATGAATATTTCAATGAAGTAACATTAGATAATCGACGAGAAATAATCATGCAAAAATTACAACAATTTTCTACATGTAGATATTGCAGTTATCTCATTGTGGTAAATTCACTGTCGGGGCTTCAAATGATATTGAATCATATAACAATAAGTATGATAGAAAATGTAAACACACAAAAGCCTTTCATGTGTGAAAATGAGTCTAAATATTTTATACTATTTTCTATATTATATTTAATTTGAATTAAAACTAAAGAAAAAAAATAATAAAACGAATTATAAAATATAATTTATAAATTAGGTGATGTTACATTTGTCAACAAAAAAGTGAAGTCAATTCACAAAATTATGTTGCAAAAACAAGTAATCACACAACAACGATATAAAATGTCATCGAGTGTCTTTTTTTTGTCGAAATACAATACTTTTCACTCATATTTCATGCGCGTTGGTGTAAAATCATATAAAATCAAGAAGATAATAAAAAAAAACAAATATGTACAAAAAGTTTAGCACGAAAATGTATGTGACAAATGTTTACAACCAACTCAGGGTTATCTGATTGTCTAATAAATAATTAACAAAGCCGGCACAGATTAACGAGACATAATTTTTGCATTACACAAATTATCGTCATTGTATTAATAAATATCTTTGTAGTGACGTGATTTAATTTAAGAAAAACGAGCAAAAGAAGTAGAAAAAGTACAAAAAATAACAAAAGGGGCAGAGAAAAAATCGTTATTGATTAATCAATGACTTCATTTTTACCACACTGCATTGCAGTATAAGAAACATCTTCAATTATAGTTATCTTGCAGACAAAATTATGTAATATTTTTGCTTGCAAAAATATTACATATACCTTTGCTTTTTTATTTTAAGCATTAAGAAAAATTTTACTTTTTATTTTCAAAAATTCTTAACAAGGAAAAACGAACAACTAATTTTTGCTATTTCTTTGAGTCTTCTGAGGTCGCAATATTACAAAAAGCTGTACAAATAAAAAGAACTGTTTTCAGAGAAAATGTTTTATTGTATATTGTTCGAAAAAATAAAAAGAAAAAATCTGAATTATTTTAATCGAACCTTAAAAATGTAAAACAAGTGAAAAAAATAGAAGTAGAATAAAAAATAAAATTGAATCAAATGTTATAGAGAAACGAACAATAGACATTGAAATAGTTAGTGGGGCGATTAGCAACATTTAGCGTGTACTGTTCCTTGATAACTGACACGGATGTTCGTCATTTCGGTTCGTTAAAGTTGCCTTTTGCGGTTCACTAGACCCTTCAATGCAGATTTGATTAATTTGCAAATTGATTTGTTTCAAAATCACAGTCTACTGTTTTTAATTTCACTAACTATTTCAAATATACACATTTTCAAATATTCAATATAATCAAATTCATATTTTAATTAGGAAATGTGTTAATTTACAATTCTGCAGTTTCATAATTCTTATCATCAATCTTATCAAGGAAATTAAACTCTTTTTTATGCTCCTAAAAAACTGCATTATTACTGAAATAAAGATTTGTCGTTAAATCATAAATTCATAACACTCGATTAAGAGAGTTATAGGCATATTAGTTTGCTTGTATTTGTGCGCCAATGTCATACATTGGTATGAACGTCGCGCATCATCTGCAGGTTAAAATGTCAAATAACCGAATGTAATAAGTTCTTTCTTGAAGCTAATTTTAGAAGACACAGTACTTTTTTTATTATAACGTTATTTTTAATGTTTTAACTCTTACAGACTTGTAATTTTTTGACTTTTTACTGTTATTGTTATTTTATTTTGAATTTGTTTATTGTTAATTGCAAAAATTACAGAATAATATTAAAATTAATTAATTAATAGATAATTATTTATTGATATTGTGCATGTTTCAGGGCGAAAAGAATAATGGGTTTGTCGTATTATACCATAATATGAAACATGGTGCGGTGGCGAGCAAAGAGTTGGCTGATTTTCTTCGCGAGCGCTCGACCATCGAGGAGAATAATTACAAGCTACTGAGCAAGATTGCAAAGCAAGCGAGCAATAGCACCAGCCAGGGAACATTTGCTCCAATTTGGGCGGCCCTGCGCGGGGCCGCCGAGAAGCTCGCTGGATTACACCTGCAGATGGCCCAAAAGGTGTCGGAGCTTATCAAAGACGTGTCCAAATATTCCGATGAACTTCATAAGAAACATAAGGCTGTAAGGCATAGTTCCTTTCATACATCGGCTTAATTTATTCAACCACTTTACCATCACATAAATTAACTTGATCAAACAACGTAAATAAAGTACAGTTACAAATCAAGAGAAAGAGAGAAAAAATTGCAGACATAAAAGGAAAGGAAAGAAATTAAATAAGATGCAAATTTTAGTTTACATTCAATCTAATGATGTAAAAAAAAATATTTATTTAAAGTTTGAAAAGTGTTGCCATTTGAATAAAAATAACTTGTTCATTTTTTTAAAGTTAAATTAGTAAATTTAGTTTGAAATAAATAATATTGAATAAAAAATGTTAAATGAAATTTAACAGTCAATTTAAAGAGGAAAAAGATTTCACGTATTTTTATGTAATTTCGAATAATTTTACATAATTTGTTTCCTCAAATTAAAATGATATATTTTATTATTATAATTTGTCATTCAAATGAAATAATCAAATTGACGTTACACAAGAAAATGTCAAGATTACAAATAGACGAAAGATAGAATTAAATTATCGTCATAATAAATTAATTATACTGACATAAGAGAGAAGATAAAAAAATGAGTTGAAATGTGATCTTAAAAATGAGTCCTTTTCTTTTTCATCTTTTTTCTGTGATTCTTTTTTTGGACCAACTCCATTGTTCGAACGATAATAGTGTATCGGCGTTTCCTTTTTTGAAAGCGACAAAATCCCGGCGATATGAGCGTTACGTCGTGTTTGTGGCCAAGAATGGTTTATCAGTGTACGCCCACATTTCTGTCTTTGTCAGTTTGCTTTTTCTCTATCTAAAACGACGAATCTTCGCTCCGATTTCAGTTTGGACATAATTAATAATTTAATACAAAAAAAAAAAAAATGTATTCAACTATTAATTTTGTCAAGATTAAGCAAAAATATTCAACTGTAATAAAAAGAGCAATGTGTTTAAAAATGTTAAAGCAAAGTTATTCTTAAACTTTTATATAGGGAGAAATCCTTCAATCAAAATTGTATAAATATTTATTAGTACAATAAATGTCTATTAAAAGCTCATATCCAAAACAAAATTCGCAGCATAAAGTTTGTTTACAATTCCCGAGTTATAAATCATCCACGAAAAGTATTAAAAGCAACAAACATATTTGCTGCAATCGCAAAGAAAAAACAATCAAGTCGAATAAGAAGACGAAAGAAAAAAAACGAAGAAGAATTCGCTGAGCTCATTTATATTTTATCGCTTCGTAAAACGTGTGGAGAATACGTAAATGGCATAATCAATAGGCGTTTGTGATCACACTTGTAATTTCCATTGACAAATCGGGCTAATGTTTAAGAACATTAGTCAAACATCGATCACTTTATTTGATTTGATTTGTATTTTTTTCAGGTGAAAGAAGAGGAATCGTCGACGCTCGAGCTGGTTCAAAGTATTCAGAGTATAACAGTAACGCTTCAAAAGGCCAAGGATATATATTTACAAAGGGGTCTTGAGTTGGAAAAATTACGCAAAGACAATACGAGCCAACGTGAGTTGGAAAAGGCTGAAGTTAAGTTCAAAAAGGTTCAGGATGATTATAAGGCGCTCGTAGAAAAGTACACGCTTATAAGGAATGATTTTGAAGCAAAAATGACGCAAGCTTGCAAGGTACATCTTTATTTGTTCAACTAAACGATAAATGAATTAATGCATTTATTACTTTTTTTATTGAGAACAAAAATAACTTTTGAAGTAAATCAGTAAAAAGGTTCTCTGTATTTGTGTATTGCAATAATTGTTTTAATTCAATTATTATTCCGAGAACATAAAGCAAGAGAAAAAAAAATAATCAGATTTAAATAACACGAAGTTTTTCATGAAGCTTTTTGTGAATATTAAAACGACTTTTTATTTCAAATCGACACGCTAGCGCTTTCAAAATATCGAGGAAACTCACTTGAAACATATGAAGGAATTTTTAAACATTTACACGGACGTACTCCAATCGAACCACGAACAAGTGGGACAAGTTCATACGGATTTTAAGCGTCAATGTTTGGACATGACGGTGGAAAAACTTTTGGAACAATTTGTTCAGACCAAATACACAGGTTTTGAAAAACCAGGTAAACAATTGCACCATAACAAAAAAAGCGAAAAATAAATTTAAAAAATATGTTTTATTGTCTTCTTGTTTTCTTTTTTAAAGTGGTGATTGCTTATGAAGAGACGCTGTCGAATTTAACAGAAATGACGAGTCAGGAAGGAAGTAGCAATGCATCAGAATCGACAACAACGACTACGACGAAGGAATCGTCAAAAGGAACCAACGGCGAGACGGGCGTTGCTGGTAACGTTTCTACGCGAACTTTGACAATTGATGTGGGAAAGAGGGAGGGGGTTGTTAAGCCCAGAGAAAGGGTTAAAGTCAAAGACAAGGATAAACATGTTCAAGTGAATAAGCCTTCCCGACGTACCACTTCGCTACTCAACTTGTTCATGTCCAACTCCCAGGGTAGGTTGCTGCTCCTATTATGACTGACATACAAACATTCAACAGATACAAAGCTGTTGTTCAACTTAGTTTTTCTTCTTTATATAATTTTTTCATTTTATTTTCTTTTATCATTGATTTATTATGATCAGTTTGAAAGGGAGGGGAATCAAACCACTGGCAACATACTTTTCGTTCACATAATGATGCAAATTAATGAAAAAACCATGCCATTTACTCACATTATCTAACGTCGCTTGAACGAATAAACGAAGTCGTAAAAATGTGAATCGAACAAGTGAACGCTTTATTGCTTTCGCAGCAGCATAACTTGGTATTGGGTGGAGGACGAAAAAAAAACAGATAATTTATAGTCTAATGCAAAGATTTTTAAACAAAGTTAATATTGAACAAGATTTTTAAACAAGAACAAAGCTTTTTTATTTATACAATAAACAAGTAAATTATTCTTTTGTAATACGTGCAAAAAAGGTATTGATGATTATCTAAAACATTGCTGTATCAGAAATCTGTATATAATTTCTGTAATATAAGAAACATAAAAAATAATTGTTTGCACTTATTATAAAAAATGTATTATATACTTTTTGCTGATTAATTGTTAATTTTTTAATATAACATTTTAAAAATAACTTTAAACAATTGATTTTTATTTAATTGTTGTCAACGAAACTGATGTAAAAATTGATGTGAAAAAGGGCCAATTTAAAGGTCACCGTCGGATACGTGAAATATGAGTGTTGTTTCAGAACGGCAGAAGCAAGTGGAGACTGGCTCGGCGCCCGTAACTCCTCAGGAAAACAACCTGCCTCCCGCCGTTCCACCCCCAGGTTCCACCTCCATCTCCAGGAACTCCCTCAGAGGATCAAAATGTAACAGCTTATATCAGATCATGAATAATCATGAAACAATCCTTGCCTTGCCCACAATACTTTCTCACAGGCTCACATGACAATTTCGTCAAAAGCAACAAAATTCTATATAATGTTTTTAAAAATACTTTGATTCATTAGGAAATTTAAATACATTTTTTTACTACTTTTGACGATATTGTTTTTCAATCTATTAATAATGATTTATTCAAGACAAACGAAAATTATTCATATAATATTTTCATAATAATAATGATTTAAATTAGTTAAATTAATACAATTAAAATCTGAAGTTTAACTATTTTGTCTATCTTTTACATATATAGTTCATATATTTCGTTTGTCTACTAAATCCTAATATTAAAAATCTATTACCTTAATCTATACTAATAATTAGTTGTGTGGCACTGATAATTAATGTTTAACATAATATTTGTTAATTGCATTCAAAATCAAACAAACAAATTGAATGAAATTTGCACCTGGTATGAGGTGAACAAATAACCATTATATTGGCTTGCAGTGGTAACAACCTTTGTGGTTCCACCGCTGTACACTTTTCTAGAAAATCAACGTAGGTATACTAATACTAACGGCGTCGCTGTAATTAGGCTCCGCAGTGGTTTTAAGGCTTGTATTAACTCACATTGCTCATCATCATTATCACACATCAAACATCACTTTCAACGGCTTTTGCGCTTCTGTATTCATCCTTGGGGCCATTTTTTTATTATTTTCATGCGTAACATTTAAATTAATTTTAGATGAAAAAGTATCAGTAAAGACAACAAAAATATTATTAACATATTTAATTAATTATTTGAACTTGTCATTATCATTATTAACTAATGCTTTCATAGAGCAATAGAGTTGAGATGCTAGATGCTAATGCTAGATGCGATTAACTGGGATACGTGATTAATGACTATATGTCGCTAAATTGTTTTTCTAACAACATTATTTGAGGTTTATATATATATGTGTATAAAAGTGAACCATAGGTGTATACTATGTATATTCTCTTTGGGGTAATAGCTTCGTATTTGTCTATCAACTATAAACAGACAAAAATTATTAATTAACCTTATGGGGAACATGTAATCTGATCTTTATTTTTAATTATTTTAATGCAAAAATTATAATAAGAAAATTATTCATATCTTTCAGTAATTTTCTTTCAGTTAATAATTAAAAATAAAACTTTCTTACCATATATTTCGGTTTGTAAATAGTTAAAAATAAGTGAAACTCTATATTATATCACGTCAGTCATGTAGAAGAAAATACACTTCATGTAAAAAAATCACAACACATACGGAAAAGTGGTTTTCAAATTTCGCTCTCTATGTTACATAAAGAAAAGAATTTTTTGTTTAGTTTTCATCGTGTTCATTCCGCCCCATCCGAAATCTTATCCACCCTAGTAATCCTAAATTGATTATCCCTGTCTGTCGTGAAAATTAAATCAAACTGTTCGTTTGATCAAAAGATAAGTAATGAGTAAATGAAAAGGAGCTGGACTTGAATAATGTTGAAATCTCGATTGTAGAGAAGTGACTACCGAAGGGGCCTGAGGTGAGAGCCTTCTAATAGGTATTTTTTCTAAGTGGCATTGTGACCAATTTTGTCAATCGACGTGGCTCCTTTATTTTCCAAGTGTTTGGCCCATTCGTCTTTGTAGCGTGATGTGACGATTTGGACCGTACTTGCGTGTGATTATATTTTTAATATTTATAATTTTGTAATATTTGTTATCTGTTCCTTTTACAAAATGTTTAATTGAAGAATATACTTGTTTCTGTTTATTTTTGTTTTCTAATTAGAAACTTGATTATTCCATTTGTTAGAAAAACAATTTAAAGTAGAGAAAATTAATGCGGCAGAAACGGTGGTGGTGGTGGTACGTAGGCTGTATGTTCCTAATTGGCTACTTAATAACCTGTTGTCTAGTTAGTTATTACATTTAATCATTAACTTCTTCGAGGAATGTTGTTGACAATTATTGACCAATAAACCAGTATTTTCAGTTAATAATTTATGATTTCATTTTTTTTAATTCGAAATCTTAAAATTATAAGCGAATAATTTAATGCTTTGCGAAACAACAGCATCCTCTGAATTAAAACTGAACTTAATTAACCGAACTATCACTAAATTTCATCATTCGATTAATATAAGACAAAATTAAAATAGGGGAGAGGTTTCGTTTTTAGTTTAGATAATAGTTTTTGACTAAACTTCTGTACCTTAACAACTACGAGGATACAAATCTGATATCATTTTTCTTCTTTCAATAGAGCGATGAAAGAAACTAATACTTATTATTTTCATTTATTTAATTTAATTCGCTATCTGATATGATTTGATACCATTTACTGGCATGTAGCATTATATATATGTATATATATATGAGTGTATCTAATTTTTCAAATTTATATATACATATATATTATATAATTTGTAATTAATATAACTGATTTTGCACATCTGACTCACATTGCGCTAGTTTTTTGCCCACTTGGAAAGTAAAGCCTATTTTGATGTAGTATTTATTATCCACAATAAGAGCTTTTTATAAAAATTGACTATTACTATAAAAATCATTACGAATATTACTAAATTATTTTTAGAGTTAGTATTAATAATAATAAAATATCACTTGAATTTATTTAGATGGCTTTAGAATATGAGCAACTATTTCTTAAAAGCAATACAAAATGAAAATTCTATCTATTATTAAAAAATATGTTAGAAACAAAAATTGAATTATTCATTTCAAATTATATAAGAAATAGCTGCTTCCAAAAATGACGAAATATAACATATATTAATAAGCTTATGTATTTTACAGGGTTTCTCAGAACTAGAAAAGAAAAGCGAAAAGAAAAGAAGGCAAAAAAGAAAAAAGATTCAGTGGAGACAAACAGCAACAAGGAAGAAAAGTCAGATTTGTCAGTATTATTTAATTTTGGATGATTTTATTTATTCATAAGTTATCTATTATTTATATTATATTAGCTGAATCTCCGGTTTCGCCCGGGCGAAACCCTATGACCGTGTATAACTCCTGACTAAATCTCTGGTTCCACTCCAGATATTCCTATGAACCCTCTAAGAGCTCCCTATGAACTCCTCCTACTACCCCTGTCTTCCTTATGAC
>JABFPJ010000681.1:0-35000 GCA_022817425.1 Gryon sp. ZL-2020 | reverse complement strand
GTGACACGGCATTTTTCATCGGAAAAACGCCATTTTTTCGGCAATCTTATTTTTGTAGTACCTAGATTCAGATTTTGACTATCGATACTCAAAATTTTGACTTTGCCAAAATAAGGGCCACCCTAATATTGATGTATTTAATCTATTATAATTTATTCTTTATTTTTATTTTTTCGATATCAACGTGCAACTTAAATATAAGAAATTATCTTTTGTTAGTATGTGATGTGTTAGCCGCGCGTGTTAGGTGTTTGCAACTAATGTAGGGTTAGGTTTTAAGGAATCATGAGTTCGATTTTCAGTGTTGGCGAATTTTTCTAGCGGAATTTCAGCTATAACTAAAAATTTAAAAAATATCAAAATGATAAAGAAAAATTATAATGTTTGGTTTTTATTTAAAAACCAAATAATTTAGCATACTTTAAATTTTTCATTTAAAGTATATAAATAGTTGAATATAGGTATTTATAGACTTAATTGTATATTTTAATAAATTTACATTAGGTTGTATATGGACTTGATTTTAGTCCATCAAATTGGTTGTTTTTATGTAATAGCAAAATTCATTCAGTATATGTGTGGATTTAAGTATATATAATATTATATTTCACTAGATTCAAGTGAATGTCACTTGATTCAACGTCCTGGTTTTTTTAGTGTATATATATACAAAAGAATGGGAAAATCGTATTTATTATGATTTTAAGACTTTCAGTTTCAATGAAAAGTTTGCATACTTGAATTGAATTACATTCGAGTAAAAGTTCTTAAGCTTTTAGTTCTTAAAATTTAATCATTACAATTTTGTTTTCAAAAGATGCAACATCAATAAATTTAAAGTAATTAGTTTGAATAATTAGAAATAAAAGAATGCTTATTAATAAATATTAAACAGCACACTGACGTTGCAAATTTGATATTTTTTGCACGTAAACATCATTTAACGGAAATATTTGAAAAGTAGGTAGTTTTTATAATGATTTGAAAATACTTACTTGCAAACATTTTATTTTTATTTTTAAGATTATACTGTAAAGCCTTTTTTTACATTTAGAAAATTGCAACGAATAGTTAAAATGAATAAAGAAGCTGACAAAATAAGAGAAAAAAAATCAAATTTCAAACGTGTGATTGATTTGATCGAAAAACTTTTTCAGTCCAATATTTTATCGTTTTAAATTGCATACCTCTGTTTGGATAGAAACTATTCTTGAAAAATCCGCATTTCTATATTATAAACCACGTAGAATGATTATGTTACGTATTGAATCCCTTTACATAGAATGTATCATTTAATTAAAAAGGGATTAAAGGGAAACTCACTTAATTGCACGACGTAAGTTTTCTCAGGGGGTTGTCAAGAAGTTTTCAGGAAGTTTTCAGTAAATTTTCAGGAAATTTTCAGGAAGTGGTTTGGAGTTTCTTTTTGAGCTTGTGTGAAATTTCTCAGGCGAGGTTCTCAGACAACAATTAAAATGAGGTCAAATATGGTTCAATTAAGGCCAAATATGATCCCAATATGGACCATGTTTGTCAAGCATTTTTTAATTCGGGTGTCCTTATTAAGGTCAAATATGGTTCCAATAAAGTCAAGTATTGTCTCATTAAGGCCTAATATGATTCCAATAAGGGCCATATTCGTGAAGCTTTTTTCTGTTTCGAGTGTCCTTATTAAAGTCAAATATGGTCACAAGAAGGTCAAATATAGCCCCAGTAAGGCCAAATATGGTTCCAATAAGGAATCCTGATTATAGAATCTGACTATTACAATGTCACGCCAGGCATTGATATAGCCTGATCGAAATTTCGTATATTGGTATTGCACTTCAAACCCCAATGAAGACCAAGTTTAGCCACGTCATGGTTAACGTAGATTGTCCCACCGGGCGCTGACCAGATAACCATGCTCGGCACAACAGAATTGTTGTGCCGATATCTAGATAAATCTAGATAAATCTTATAAGAAATAAATATTTTCGTTGAAAATTTAATCTGCATTAAAAAATCTAGTAGCTTTTAAAAAAATGTCAAAATTGCCCTCAGAATCATTTCTGTATAATTTAATAGGCCTTTACTTGTATCGATTTAGTAAGCGAAAAGAATCACTTGTATTTTCATAAAGTTTTTGAAGTATAACGAGCTTCTGTTTTTTATAATTTAAAAAAATTTTTGATTCTTGTTAATTTCTAAGAAAATAATCTACAACAAATTTTAAAAAATGTTTGGGATAATAGTTTCTTATTTTTTAGTGTAGATTCTGAATCTGCAATAAAAAATATGGGGTACCATTTGAATTTTTAAAGTGACCCTCTCCCCACCTCCAGAGAGAAGGGGTGGGCAGTTTAATTAAATTCACTTTTAATGTCACTCGGATAGAGTTTTAAAAATATTAGACACGTATTTTTTTATTTTTTCTTTTGGAGCAATCTATTTCGACGTATCTAACGAATAATGTCCTATGTCACTGTACTATTGAAAAAAGGCCTATGTCGTTAATGTCCAGAAAAACATCCTATCCTGTTGACAGCTAGAAAAACGTCCTATCTCAGAGATATTTTTTTTCTCTTTATAATCGAAAAACGTCCTATATCGTTTTATATGGAAAAACGTCCTATGTCGCTTTTTATAGATAAATGTCCTATATCACTTCTTATTTTTTTAAATAATTAATAATAATTCGAACGTTATGAATACATATTTAAATAATACTAAACTTTTGATTACATAAATAAGAACTGAGTATTATTATTCAAATAATATATGCAAGAAATCTCTACGCTTTTCTGTAAACATCATAGCGCTAATTACACCAACGCCATCTCTCAAAAATCATGCTAATTGTCAGAAGAAAATTTTGGTATTCAAAATATTAAGCGGTCATTTATATAAACAATTCAAATATAAACAGATCTCGTTTATAACTTTTAGTACAACAATGTGTTGAATATTTCAGTGAAAAAAATTAATGTGATTTAATAAAAGGGTAAGTAAAATTATATTAAATAATTGCAACTTTTAATTGATCTTGCAAGTTATATTCAGTTTGCTTGCAAGTTATGCTAAGATTAATTATTATTCAATATGAATATAAAGCAATAATTAAAGAATATTTATAACCTTAAATTTCTTTGACTTTATAATCTAATAATAATATTCATACTTTTTAGGGGACTTTTTAATGAAGATTATTAAAAAAAATCATTAAATATGAACATTAGTATTGGTAAGATTTAAACTAATTACTAATCATTTATTATATACATACAATAGATATATATATATATATACTATGAAAAATTGTATTGTATTCTAATTTAAACTCACTTTCTTAATAATAAATTTTATATTAAATAATTAAGATTTATGTAGTTATTCTAATTGAGGTTAGTATTTATTGTAATTGAATTTAGTTAATAATAACATTTTCAGTAAACAATGAATTGTTTCACCAATATAGCATTATTGTTAAATGTTTTTAACTTCGCAGAACAACCACAAAATGTTGAATTAAATTCTCATATTGATGAAGATATTCCTTCAGCTTTTAGTGGTATGTTTTGAATCGTAAGTTTTTTGTATCTAAAAAATAAGATTATGGCATCTTAATAAAAGCATCTTTTCTTCTAATTTAGACCCTTTTTTAAACGAAATATCGATAACCAATCGAATAGTGTAATACAAATTACTGACAATGACTTTAATTATGCGGCATATAATACTTCTGATGGTATGATTTTTATATATAAATAAATACATAAAAAAGGAATTCATTTCAATTATTTCTATAGTCTACATTAATTTATATTTTATAGATTATGTTATTGAGGATTTAACCGATAACTCATCAAAAAAGACTGACTTAAATTCAACACAAGACGCCAACGATTTTGCGAATGACATTTCATTAGACGGTAAACATTTACTATTATACATCTTTTTTTAAAATATATTTTGAATTATTTAATGGGTATATCTTAATTACGCTTGGATTTTAAAAATCAATTTTTGAAACTTATAAAATACATAAATCAACATTTGTAGATAAAATGAGTCTCATCTGAATACTTTTTATTTTATACATCAAATTTTAAATGAAGTATTTATTATTTAGATACATGTAACTCAGCCAATTTTATTGAACGTCAACTAAGTACCTGCTCAATTCATGATGATCTGGATGCATCGGATCATGACCTCAATAGTACTTTTTTCATTTTGAACGTTTTTGACATTAATTCAAATAGTTTTCCACAAAAAATATAATCGCTTATCTCCAAAAAATTGTTATAAACGACAAAAAGAAAAAAGATTTAGAATTAATGTTGAAAAAAATTACATTCCTCAAGAATTTAGAATTTTTTATCACGAACTGTTGTTCGATTAAACTCAATTTTCTTTTTATTAAATCCAAATCATATTATTAATAGTTCATTGTTAACCTTACATCAATAAATAATCACATTGTTAACACTTATTATGTAACTATATTTTCAACATTTATAATAAAATGAATTATAAAATCTGTTTTCATTATTTCTAATACTCCCTAAAAGTAATAGTATATAAAATAAATTATTAACATTTATTATATTTATTATATTGCTAATATTATATGGCTTTTTAAAAATAATAATTTAATTTTTTCGCGAAATAGGACTTTCTTAAAAATAGCAAAGATATAGGCCTTTTTTCCGTTAATAAACGAAATAGGACTTTTTTCTAAAATAAGCGAGATAGGATGTTTTTCAGAAGAGTAAGGAGATAGTACGTTCTCCAAAATAATAACGACATAGGACTTTCTTCAATGATGCAATGATATAGAACTTTATTCGCTAGATACGTCGATTTGTCAATTTTTATATTAATTGTTTGCAACATGAATACGATTTAATACGTGAGGCCTAACCTTCATATTACTAAAACAAAACATATTATTGATGAAATTATTATATACGATTGTTATGATGTAAAACAATTAAATTATTTACGTATTAATATATTACGACTTAGTTTTATTATATATCCTGTATTACGGATATCAATTATTCCACACATTTCAATATTCATGTAAATTTTGATATATATCCTGTATCACGGATATCATTTATTCTAAATGTTTCTATTTCTATACAAAAATGAACAAAAACGTGATTGAATCATATTGAAATTTTAATACGTTTTAATACAGTTCTGGCTGCTGGGACCCCTCGGCATGGCATTGGTATGGCATTGGCATGGCATTGGTATGACTTTGGCATGGCATTGGCATGGCATTGGTATGGCATGCCATGCCAATTGAAAAAATTGTTTTTTCATTTTGTTCAGAAAGGAATGAATGTTAAAATTACTGCAAAAAAGGAGGGGTTATGGGGGCAATTGTTTTCGCTATACTCATCCAAAGTCAGTAAAATTTACCGCAAAAAATTTTGTTTTGTTTACATTTAATTTGTCATAACAAAAACCAAATTTTTGGAAATTTAATGGACATCTTCTTTTAGAGGAAATCTTAACCTTTCATTTAAAAAAAAGAACTTTGAATTTCGATGTAAATTGAAAAAGTTATGTTGGTTTGAAAATGCCTCATTTTTTGACTACTGCTAGGTGGCCTTTTTTTGTGCCCAGTGTATATACATTTAAAAAACTATAGACTTATTATTTTTAAGAGGCATGTGTTGAAAAGTGAAGTTAGTTTATGTTTTTTATTTGAATGTTTTGGTGTTAATGCATAGCCACATAACTGCCATTTAGCCAAACTTTAGGGATAGTCCATGAAATCTTGACTAAAAATTAGTTTAAATAAATTATGTTAAAATTCATAGAATTTTTTGACTTATAAACTTTTTTAGTTTATATTATTTATTTAGGTTATAATATATTAAATTACTTTTGTATTTATTCTTTGAATTTTTCTTTACTAAGAATAAGTCTATAGTTTTTTTCAGTGTAGTATTTGTTAACTTTACATATTTTTTTATTTTTACAATGTTTTCAAATTATCTTTTGCATGCATGCATATAAGTTAGAAAAATAAATAACAAAGTGCCGTGTAAATATTGCATAGCATATATTCATGCATTAATAGCTTCCAATTTCTTTCCGTCTAAGAATAACTAATACAATAATATGTTTGACACTTTTATTCTCACAGTCTTTATTACATTATTATGAAATATCATAGATGAACTAAAAGTACAATGTCTTAGGGTAGACACATTTTTTGTTTTTATAATTTTTTAATCAATTTTTTTACATTTTATTACAAAAGTACGGACTCATTTGCGTCCGTAAAAAGTATTTGACGCATCTTTACAAAAAATACCTTACGTGAGAAACACAACGCGCGTGTATATATAATTGTGTATATTTATATCTATGTTGTTTATCACAATGCAACTTAAGGAATACATCAAGGTCTATATTATGCTTCTACGATAAATAATCAAAGTTAAATTAACAAATTTATAATTCATTTAGTCTTCTTTTAGTTAGTATTCTTAATTTCGAGGACTCAATTAAATTTATTTTTAAATTAATTACAAAATTGTAATCCATTTTGAAGCATAATTAAGCCTTGAAATGTCCTTATAAGTTGTTATTATCAAGCTGTATCTAAAATTATTTCGCACAAGTTTGTCATAATGCAATATGTTTTCGATAATGTACATTTAATTCACATAACAATCATTTTCATTCTACATCAATTGTTATCAAAATATGGATAAATTGTATGTATGATTTGTCCTACCATAACTTTTTTATTTCAATTTTTCAATACATTGACAAAAATAATTTTTGCTCAAAATTTCATTTCTTTATTTGATTTTGATAATTCAACTCTTTGCTCGTTACGATATACTATATGTATTTTTTAGTTGAAATTTTATCTGTACAATGAGCGTTAAGTATGTTGTAAGTAACCAAAAATTGAATTACATAAATTTACAATAATGTTATTATTACTTCTTATGTCAAATGATGAGTGTTTGTCAATATATTGTTTAAATGATCAAATATACTTATATTTAAATTATTTCATGTGTTTTGTAGACCTCAATATTAAAATTCGTTTTATTCGTGCTTATATTTAATATGCATGTCCAAGCTCCGTAAATTGTTGAGCTTAAGTATATGCTGATTACACATATGGTGTCTATATTTATCATAATGGTTCTTTGAAGTGCTAACTAAGACCAAATTATACATGTTTCATGTACGCATACATATTGTATTAAATGAACGTAATAAATTTATATCCTAACAAGATTCTCAGTGCAAATTTTATTGTTTGTTATATTATCCAAAAAAGTATGCCTTGGATATGAACATTAAACTGCGAAAGCAATTTTAATAAATTATTTATTGTTTTATATAATTTTGGGTTATTTTGTATTGTAAAAACTTATAAGTTATTAGTGCGCATACCCTGCACTTGATTGTGCGTTTATAGTTATTTTTCAAATGTACTGTGAGTCTCTTTACCATGGAGGAAGGTTTGCCGGTCAGTGTTAAAAAGGCTCACAATTAGAAACATTGTTGCAAATGCACATTATTCGTATTTCAATTTGATATTATTTTAGAATTCATCTCTCATATCTTTTTTATTTGATTTAGTAGATACTGTATCGAATCGAGTTAATGTTGTCATAATGTATAACACCTTTCAATTTTGAAGGAACTTTTTTAAATAAAATGTGCGAAACTCAATCGCAAAAATCTTATCTGAGAGGGTTAAGGAAGTACTGGTCACAACAGATACCAAATCCAGTAATTTTACCTCATTAGTTACAAATTCAAATGAGCAGAAGGGAACATTGGAGGAAATAATAAAGCAGAATGATAAAGAAAAGCTCGTTGATGTAGTCGATGTAGTGAACTAGTTAGCATATGATGATCTTGAAGATGACTTGATTGAGGATCAACCCTCAGAACCAGCAGATAAGAGTGACACTAATGTGTGGATGTATCAACCATACAATTCCAAACTGATGAGCCATCCACCGTACAAGTAGATTCTGTTGAGGTACGGTCTAATTTTATAAGTCCTCAATTTGATAAAATGGGTCTTCCAGAAGCCATAGTAACAGAAGCCATAAAGCTTTTGAGAGACGATAACTGTAAGATGTCAATCACTGTAAATACCATCCGCGCAAGTGTGAATAAGTTATCTCAGCAGATAATCCATAATTTTGGTGACAATACAAAACTAGATCTTGTAATATAGTCATTAACGAGGCTGGAGACAAGAATTACAACTATGGAATCTTCAATCAAAGCGATCAATCGTAGATTGGGCGTAAAAGATAGGCAGCCGCTAGAGCCTTTTATTTTACTAGAGACTTTGCATCAGGATCCGGGCAAATAAGTCAGCCACTCCTTTTAGCTGAGAACAAGGAGACCTAACTGATTAAAAAATGTTGTCTCATAGCAGAGGCTTGGTTGAAGAGCAAAAAGATAGACTTGTTGCTTCAGTCCAAGGAATGGATCATGAGCATCTTGAAAAGCAATAATAGAATCTTCATTCTGTCGGGATTTAAGACCGTAAAGTATAATATATCTTCAGAAGATCAAATTGCCGATTATTTGATGAAAGCTCTGCTACGACCAAAATACAATTGGTGTACGAAATATCGGGTCAAATATAGATGTTGCCATCAGCGTATGTGCACATATTCACTTTTCATTAACAGCGTACTTTTTCAGTCTTGCTTCTGATAGATTTACGGTCAAATTCAAATTGTATTTTTATCCAAAGAAATCTTCATTTTGCTTATTATAAAATGCTTTTCATTAAGTTGCTCTAATACGCTTTGTAAATGATGATTATAAATATATTCCAAATTGATCATTTTCAAAAATAACAAATACACCGCAGACAGCATATACTTTGGAAAAATATCTTAAAATTGTTTTTTGTATACATTTTAAAATAATAAACTTTAGATAGGTTCTAAATAAACCTGTTTGTAAAAATTGATATTGAACATTAATGCACATTTATATTCATAAATATTCATCTGAATAATAGGGATATATTAGAAATTCAGTTTCAATAGAACTTCATATACTCCTAATTAATAGTCATGAATAAAACGTTGTATTCAATATTAATTAGTATTTTCACTCTTTAAAAACATTCATTGGGGAATTAACTATTTTCATTCAAATCCAAATATTTTCATAGGAATATCGTTAATGTTTTTGTTGTGGAAAGGAAGAACAATTTAAGTTTATATGGAACCCCCGTTCACTTAACTTGTTTTTCCTTTTCACCACAGATTTATGCAGTGACTATGATTGTATTTGTATACTACTTTTATATTGATTAACCCATTTGTAAGGACAATCTTCTCTTCATAATTTCATTAATGGAGTCTAGGAAAACAAGCCATAATAATCATGCCAACTTTTATTACATTATTTGTTAACCTTAATAAAACATGAATCATTTTCCACACAGCTGTAGTTTTTTTTTCTTTCTCTCATTTTTTTCTTTTTCCTTTTAGAATACGTTTAATTAAAATTATTTTAAAATAGTGAATAAAATAAAAATTAAATTAAGGGGGGATTTGCCTAATACAGGGCAAAAAATCAGTGATTTATACATTTATAAATATACCAAAAATATTTTCTTTCAACATGAAATATTGTTGTTACGTCGCGAGCGTCAATGTCTCGCACGTTGCGTCGTACCTCTGAAGACGGGCGGAATCGCGCAGTTCTTCAAGATCAACTAAATTAAAAAATTTTTGTATATTCTGAAAGTAGATGGAATTATCTGGAGCCTGTGCCACTTTCAAGTAAAAATTTTAAAAATTAACAAAATGGCGGCCATTTTAAAAAAATTTCATTTTTTTATCTTTTTTTCAAAAATTTTGATGTGTTATTAAAAGTGGAAATTTGCAATGAAAATGTCTGAAAGTGGCACAAGCTCCAATCAGTTCTATGTACTTTAATTTGCAAAAAAATTTAGACGATTGAATGAGTAGATTTGGAGTTTACAACGAAATTACCATTTAATTACCACGAAAGGACTATACATTCGAAAAAATCCTTTTACACGGACATTCTATCGGTTATAATGAATCAATATATGCAAAAAAAACTAATTTTTTGAACCCGAAAAAAGAAAATACCCCCTTAATTTATTTAGAAATTGAAATATAAAAGTTTAAATCATTTTAATTTCTTATAATTTGATCAGCGAAACCGGTCTAGATTTGTCGGATGACAATCCGCAAGCTCTTGCCCACGCACTTGATTTTTTTGTTAAACTTTTGGATTATATTCAAGTTATCATCTACGAATCTCGGCTGGATCAATCTTGACAATTAGTATGCTCCAACGAAAAAAATGATTTTTTCACTTGTTTGTTGATTTTATTTCAAATTTAAATTTATTTCCAGAATATTTTCGTTAATTCTTTTTGAACTAACTCTTTGATTTGAAAGTCCACTATCTAACAGAATTAAAAATGATTGTATCTATCCATTAGGTCAGAATTTTATTGCGAAGATGGCTCTTATACTGGATTTGAATTGGAAATTAATACATATGTATGAACTTGGAGACACAGTTACACTCACCCTCACAAGAAATTGTAAAATTATCACAAAAGAAGTTATAAATACAGTGACAGATCATTCGTTGACATTATTTTCAAGGTATAAGCAAGGTATAATCTTATCGAATCAGAGTAAAGATGATGTCGATTTGACTGAAGGACCATGAGTATTGAGTAAAGAAAAGAAAACAATTCTTTTTTAATTAAAAAAGATCTACAAATTATTGTAGTTCAATCATTGATGCAAAAACTATCCAGGACAAAATATCTGTCTATTATGCGATCTATTAAACAAATTAAAAAAAATATTGATGCATTGTTACACATTTATAAAGATAGTAATTACGCAGTACTATTATATGTTGCTCTGAACAGTTTTTAAAAATTAAAGAAGCAAGACATACCTGAATGAATTTAATTTAGACAGACAAATTTTTATTCGTTAACATAATTAAAACGAATTTTATATGCAATAATTCAAAATATAGTCTCTGATATTTGAAATTTATAAAACTGTGTCTTAATGCTTTTAGCATTTTATTATAAATCGATTGTTTCTTTTTATCATATTTTTGTTTGTACTCTTCTTTTAAGCATTATTTATAGATCTTTTTGATCTAAGTAACTCTAAGTAAAGTAAATCTAAGATCATAGTAATTTGTGAAGTAATCATGAATTTTAGAATATTTTCTATTTTTTGCGGATTGTTTTTGAGTCGATTCAACGTATCCTGAAAGTGATTGCTTGTCCTTTTGTCATTGCTAACGAAGCTCTTAACAAGTGGATCGAGGAAGACTGAACTTTTTTCTTTAAATCTACAATCTTTTTTATTCCGTCTTCTTTGTACACGCTCGGAAGTTTCTTGTTTGTTCTCTTCTTCAAGTTCTTAATAAGCAGAAGACAAACATTTTAAACAATTACACGTCTTTCAGAATTCTTATATTTCCTGTAAAAACTATTACACAAATTTAATATATTAGCCTCAAAGTTCAATTGCGAGGGTTCACATAAAAGTTTATAATGATTCATTTCCATCCTTTTTATTTTCTTTGTTTACTGCAAAATTATAATACTCAATAAAATTACAATTTAACTCATCATGTGTTAAATGTGATAAATTGTTATTTGAAAACGTGCTAAAAATGTTAATAAATAATACAAATATTATACATAAAAATCGGATCACTAATAATACATTATACAAAACATTGATGTTTAAAATAATTGAAATTCTGGCTTGTTTATCCCGACATACAATTAAAACATCAATTCATAATCTAAGGTAATAAACTTAAACTTAAATATGAAAATTCGTAGAATTTATCGATATTACACAAAAATTGTATAATCCAGCAGCTTTGATGATTTTTTTTAATAATTTAAATTATTCGTAAATCTTCAGCCTTTATCGAGCGGCCAAGAGAGTAGTTCTTAAATTCTAAATTAATGCATAAGAACAAATTCCTCGAGATGTTTTGGCACTTCCGACTCCAATCCATGTTTGCGTATTACTTTTGAAGCGAGGCACGTGAGCCTTATATACCTTATGGGATAGACTGACTCGTAGTCAGACTTGCTATCTAATTGTTTGGAGGACTTGGAAAGTAGTGACTGATAAGTTTCACCTTTGTTGTTAACGGTATCAATATGAGCGCCGGCTTCGAGTAAAATTGTCGCAAATTTCGTTTTCCTCTCAGACGAGAAGTCATATTGCATTGCAACAAGGTGTAGTGATGTATTTCCATTATTATCACGTGAATCGACATCAGCTCCTACCCTCAATAGCGCCTTTGTAAGATTTTCATAAGGGTATGTGCATGGATATCTGCCGACTAGAGTCAAATCTTCGACGTATGTGAGGTGTAATACATCTCGACCCTGCCAATAAATTTACAATATTTAGTTGATGTTTTTGCTCAAAATAACAGATACTTAAATTAAAAACAAATAATAAAAAAAACAAACCCGTTTTCCTTTTGCATTAATTTTGACCAATTCGTGGAGAGCTGTATGAATATTGAAATATTCCTTCGTGTCTTTTTCGGGCATTTTGATTATTAACAAGGAAGCTAAGTAAAGTGTTAAAACTAGTACTCGATGTAGCTGAACAATTTCTTTCTCAGGAACTAAATTTTTATTATTCTGCAGCATTTCTTTACCGAGTCTTAGTTCCATTATCTAAATCAAATATAAATAATTAGTAATAGACACTTTTGTTTATAAAAAATGATGTTTAATAATGTTAAATAATGTTTCGTAGTTGAGGATAACATTATAAATCTTGTAAATTTGTTTGTAATACAAGTTTAAGTGAGAGAATTATAACAGCAAATTTATAGCAGTAATAACTTTTCATGAGGTAGAGCATCAATAAGATTACTGCATCTTAAATTGACAGCAAAGTAAGCCAATAAAATTACTTAAATATATTATGGCTTTGTGATAGTTTTATTGCAGATAAATTTTGTTCGTAAACTTTAAATCAATTATATCAAAGTATATGGATTTTAAAGTAAGTGCTAAAAATAAAATATTTTTTCGTTCAATTTATATATCGAAATTTGTTTAGTCTTCTTTTTTTTGTAGCAAATATATTTCTTTCTGTTAAGATTGTTATTACTGGTATAGCTTATGCAAAAATAGAAAATTTATTGGATTTATTTGATTTATTTAGAATTTCAGGATTTAACTAACCGCTTTTCTAAAAACTTGCAAAATTTCTTCGTGTTCAAGTGGTGGAATAAGTCTTCCTCGGTTGGATTGAAGTCCTTCTCCCGAAATCATGAAGCTAAATAATTCCGTGAAGCCTAAGAGTGATGTGTGTGTCATGGGGTTGAGTGGGCCGAGCATATTTTGTTGCATATCAAGTGCATAGTTCCATAATTCGATGCAGCGATTGAATTTTCCGGAATCGGCATATACTGCGCCTCTATAGCGGATATAGTAGTTGGTATCTGGATGAGCCGGTCCTAATATTCGTTCTCTAATTAGGAGTGCTTGCATGCGCATCTCATCGGGATCGCTAAGCAAATCCTCCAAGGCATCAGGATCGGTTATTTCTTGTGCGAAATCATACGCTTCAACAACTTTTGTTGCAGTTGGTTTTGGTATTTTCGGACTCTTATTATATCTATACAAATTGCAAATTCATATTATTAATTCATAAAGTTTAATATTTTTGCTAATATATTTATAAGCTTTAAAAACAATGGAATATTTCTAAATATATTTTATGTTTTCATTGTTATATATTATGTTATATATTAAAAAATGTTACATACCTTTCATCCATTGCTCGCCTCCACACTGTAAGAGCACCCACCATATCTTTCTTTTTGTCAACATAAGTTGCTCCTAAAAGTTCTAAAGCATCTATTCTTTCACTTCTTGTGGTAAGGTGGGGTAATTCAATTAGGTATTCAACAATGTTTATATGACCTGAAAAAAATAACTCATTATTAGGGTATTACGAGAGCAGAGATAGTTAAGGTGATTCTTCAGCTATGTAAGAGCAAAAAGGATAGAGCTAATGGTGATTCGATTAGTGGAAGAGAGAAACAGTGAATTCGATTAAAGAATCATCTTAATGTCTAATTTTCATTTTCAAATGTTGGACAGGAATAATAATGTTATACATTTTTCTAACATTACTGTTTAATGCATAAGACACATTGTGTAATTCTAATTTGACATAGTGAATGACATGTTAGAGATATATTTTAATTTTATATTAATGTAAATTAAACTTTCACTTTTCTTACTGCTAAAAGTTTGTTAAAATAATGATAATCATCATGAGTATGTACCTGTTACTGCAGCTGCGAATAATGGAGTCATTCCATAAGCATCTACATCCATTTGTGCTCCATGCTCAACGAGCATTTTCAAAACTTCAAGAGATCCACTTTCCGCACAATCGTGCAAAGCTGTATTACCCTTTATGGATTTGCGGTTAGTATCGGCTTTTAATTCCAGTAGGTACTCGACAATTTTGATATGACCTCTATAGCAGGCGATCATTAAACACGTATGTCCATGAGTGTTAGCTAGTTCAAGATCTGGAAAAGCGAAAATATATATTAAAATATATATAAGTATAAATAAAGACATTATATATAATTGAACATTGAAAATGAACAAACAATATTTACCTGCGCCATGTTCAACAAGATATTTAACAATTTCGTAAAAACCATCAAAACAGGCAGCTCTGAGAGGAGTTGAATTTGACTTTGTTATAGAATTGACATTGGCTCCTTTTTTTATTAATAATTTGACGAGATCCAAATGACCTCCGGCAGCTGCACACCATAATGGTGACGCTCCCTCTATTGTGTCACCATCGAAAACCACTGCAAATTTGAATAATTAAGTTTTAGTTTGTCTAATTTATTATTTGTTGCTTATTTAGAACTCAAAAAAGTTAATTAACTATACTGAAGAAAATAACTTATATTAATTAGTACTTAATTTATCAATTACTAACACTGAAGAATCAACTCTATTTCTAATAATGAAACTTGTAACTATTTTATGTATAAAGAAGAAAAATTAAAATCTTGACATGAATATTGGAATCTAAATATTCCAACTCTTCTCTGAATAATTATTTTTACGATTGCATCAACATACAAAATATCATTATTCTGTAAAACGAGTTACAGTGCATATATTTTTATTGAATTCAAATGTGTACATTTTTCACAGAAAATTATAACTTTTTCACATCATTATGTCTAATTATTTGTATTTACAGTGATTATTAAATGCAGAGTTTGCTTATATTATGATATTTCATTATTGAATAGTTACATTATTATTCTCATAATCATAGAGACATGTGTTATTAACTATCGTAATAAATACATTTACCTGATCCTGGTTGCTCAATGTTGGCATTGCACTTTTCAATGAGATACTCCGCAACGTCGTAATGGCCATTTCTGCAGGCCATCACTAGTGGAGTGGCGCCATGTGTTTTGGCGCTTACCAAGTATCCTATATCATAATCCTTTGTATAAAGCTCAACGAAAAGCTGTAACAAAAAGAACCATTTATTTATTATTTAAATATTCATTCTGTAGATATTCTTTATTGATATTAATTAAAACAATCATAACATTTTTATCTTCAGCGAGTTTTTTCAGAAAATCTAGTTTCTGTTAAAATGTTATTTTTAACAGAATTATTTCAATAAAATTATACAATTTCAAGAATAAAAAAAACTTATTTTATTGAACAAATTGTTAAATCGATAAATTTTATTCAGATTTCCTTATCTTTTTATTCATGAATTTAAATTTATTTTATCAAAAATGTGCAAATGATCAACTTATGTAGAAAACTGACAAAAAAGAAGAACACAGTTTGAAAGTGCTTGAGATTTGTAACCTTTGTCAGTGATGACACTTTGAGTTAGACTTACACTCGACAATATCGAACCCGTGTTGAAGAACCTCAAAAATAAGGTCAGCCGCGAAATGTCTCAAATACAATGTTAAAGCAAATTGGAGCACAAAAGCGGGACAAATCCAAAATAGCGCGGAATGTAGCGACGAATTTTGAACTATGTGTTAGTGGGCGCTTAAGATTCAAGCATCGACGCTTGACATTGAAGTCCCCGGCGGTTGGCAATAAATATTTGAAACACACGGTCACATAAGCGTTCGAAGACAAGAACACGCGAAAAGCGCTTTTGTTCAATTAACTTCCTGTTTCTTTGATTAGATATTGGTTTTGTGGTTTATACTGATTCCGTGAATGTAAAACTTATTTTCCAACACTGTTTCATGATATATTATTACTTTCTATAATTTGTATTTGATAACTGTCGCTACTTTTCAATACATATTTAATTATTGATTTTATATTTTTTGTTTATTTTTGGAAGATTTCATTCTTTTAGGTATTTTAACTCTTGTTTCGTTTGTTTAAATTTTTATGTTATTATGTAAAAAATTTAAATGTTTAAAGATGTTTCGTTTTGTATTTGACTCTTTTAAACTTGTTTTATAGGCTTGAAATGTATTCTAATTTATATATTTGCAAAATATGATAATTTCAGTAAATTTTAAGAATAACTTTTTAAAAATAATTTTGTTGTTAAAAATGCTTAAATAAGTTTTTTGTTATTTGATTGGCGGTTACATTTATTATAATTTTTTGGCTACTTCTTTTTATGCTTCAAACGAAGATAAAGGATCTTTTGATGAAAAAAGTGTTTTTTTGATAAGACAGTTGTAGTAATTGGCAAAAGACAATAGAAGCAGAAAAATTGTTTTCGTTTTAATACATAAAACAATTTATTTTGTAACATAAAAAGCAAACAGTAATGCCTTATTACGCTCACTTATCAAAAGCAAAGGACCTTTTTTAATGAAATTTTAAATGAAAAAAAAAAAAAAAATAATAATAATAAAATAAATAAATGAAACTTCTGAAATATACATCTACTCCTTTTCTTCTATTAACTATAAATTCAAAAGCAGTAAGTCGCATAACTGATGATTTTGAACGATAAAGTAAAGTTATATTTCCTTTGAATTTAAATTAATACATAATTGATTAAACGAAATTTAAACTTTACAAATAAAAAGTTTATTAAAAATTTAAAAAATAAAAAATTTTCTTTAAATTATAAAAAATATTTTAAAGAAAAAAATTTTCTTTAAATTATAAAAAATATTTTAAAGAAAAAAATTTTCTTTAATTTATTAAAGAAAAACTTTTAATAAATTAATCAATCAAGTGACTTTAATTTGTTTTAAATGAGTAAAAAAGCTTAATGAACCCGCTTTCAGCGTAGCTGTAACTTGGTGTCAATGAAACAATGAACCTTATGAATATGTATTATCAGTTCTCGTCACGCTTATTGCTGCGTGTGTTCTTCTCCGAATCGCCGAAGTTTTAACCAAACAAACATTTTTTCGCGTCACTTTTGGTTAAACAGCTCGACTTTCATCACGTTTACACAGTTTTACACACACATACACACACACACACACACACACACACACACACACACACACAAAGAAGAAAAAATGCTAACCGGGCACCGAGGTCGTCAGACATTGAATTCTTGCTTTTGCATTTATTTTCCCTCACCCCTTGCTCATCTTTTGTTTGATTTCTTATACTTTTAGTTGGTGCTACTTTTTTTCTCTCTGTGTGCAGTATATCATTGCTCAATTTTTAAAAGTTTCGTGCGATATTTTTAAATGAGCAACTTTGTGCAAATCACAAATTGGTTAGCGATTTTATAATGTTTGCTTAGTTTAGAATCACTCTCTATAGTTGCGAACTTTGTGAATGTTTTTTTTATGTTTTTACATTGGTGCTGTAAATTTGTTTGCTAAATATGTATTGAAAAGAGTTTAGTCGTAATTATCACGTTGAATAAATAATTGTCATAACTGACTGGAGTATTTATAGCAAAACTATTATTATGTTGACTGTTCCAATATAATGAATATGACATTTAATACCCATTTTTAATTCATTTGACAATATCATAATATCAGAATAACACAATAACAAACAAGAGGATTATGCAAAATTATACTTTGCAAAGGCAATGTTTTGCAATCTTGCAATTAACAAAATGTTTACTTGCAAAATGCATATTTACATTGAGGATGATTTTGTTGTCTCAAAAATTATCCCACATTCATTAAATGAAATACAAAATTCTTTTAATACTAATTAGAATCTGTTGACATATTTTTGAATGTATATAATTTTGCAATTTATGGTCTTTAATAATTCAAATATGTAATATAAAATATATAATAAATTATGTACAATAATTTCAGTTTCAATGTTAAAATTTGATTAAAGTCACCAAAATGACACCCAATTGAAGTTTGAAAAATGTGTCTAAACCACTAAGTCTAATCACCAATTGTCCGTTTTTGTTGTTTGCCAATAAATTTCAATAACTTTTTGTGTTAATAGATTCTAATAGACGAAAAATCGCGTACAATAATATCACTCGCGTCGCGTCACGCACCAGTCACTCGACGCTTCGATTTAACAATGTTTCGCTTCGGTGAAATTCATCGCCTTAGTCTTCCACTTTGGTTCTTCCTCCAGACTCACCCCTCCGATGCCCGCGATGAACCAACAAGTTCCGTTAACGAATAATTGACAGAGTTCCAAGAATGCGAATGATACGAAGGCCTACCGAATGTACGAACCACTTTCAGCCTAAATCCCGTACTTTCTCTGTCGTTGCATCTTTATTGCGCTCGCCATTATCATACGTTATCTTTTTTTTTTCGGTGATTATTGGGCGTACAGTCAATTTGCCATGGTTCTTCTTCAGTTCCTTTTACTCGGGTATTTTTGTATTTGTAGGCAAATAGGTCAGTTGACCGAAACTTAAATTTACGTTTCGAACAAAAATGTTTAGCTGAATAACCGACTATTGACGAAATATTAATGTACAGAAAGTCTGCTTATAAAAATGTATGTTTGAATTATACGTTTATGTTACATACATTTTTAAATATTAGTTTATGTTGGTAGAAGCGTATCATTATGGAATAGTTGTTAAAGTAAAAAGTCAAAGTGGTGTCATAAAATAGACTAATAAAAAAATGTTCTATAAAATTTAAGTAATAACTTATTTGAATATTGAACACAAAATATTTTTACTTTTATAGCTCATTTCATATAATTTATGTCGTCTTATATGATCTTCAAATTCGAAAATAGTATTAGGTTTTTTATAAATACATTTTTATTATAAAGTCGCGTTAATTTGTATGGGTTAAGTGGATGTTATTAAACTGAATTTAGTGAAACATTGTTGGTTTTTTCTTGTTTCACAAAATTTTACAGCCTGACTTTAAAAGCGTTCCACAGTTCTTTGAAACTTTTTGTTAACAAATACTGTTACGTTCAAAAACTTGTTTTATTTAGATTCTAGTTTGATTTTATACGTTTTCGCTCATTAAAAAAAAACGTAAAAAAATTAAACGTTATTTCTTTTTAATTGTAAGCTATTTATAGTTTGTCATAATTAAAAATAATAAATTAACAAAAAGGCGTAAAAAGATTCAATTGCATTTTATATTCTGATGTCATTGTAAATTTGACGATATATTGGTTAAAGCAATCTTTATCAAGAATATTATTAAATGCAGTATGTAAAGGAAAACTGGAATGCCAAGTTAAAAAATAGAATTATCTTGAAATTGTCGGGTCATATGCAACATTTTGTATTATTAAAATGAAACATTCACTTAAAAAGATGCTTTTTTTTTATTGATTCATTAATTTTTTTACCTGAAAATAATTTTGGTTGCAATTTTCGAACATAAATTACACGATATTGTAATTTCCTTATTCAGAATGTCAAGTTGACGCATAAATTAAAAAAAAAAAAACTTGAATGTTAACTTATAATGAAATATTTTGAAAATTTATATTATAAAGAGAATTAAATTAATTTATATTTTTTAAAAAGTGACGTTGATGGTATTTAATTTTCGTTTTACGTGTTATTCATTTTATCTTTATGTATTAGTATGTTATTTCCTGTTAAAATATTTTTTGACGTGAAAATCAATGCTAATATTTTTTACTTAAAAAAGCAAATTAAAAATTCTGAAGAATTTCAATTTAATGATGAATTATCGCATTTGAATGTCAAATATTTATGTTCGAAGTATTATGATATGTAAAAATATTTGCACTATCAAAATCAAAGAAAATTGCAAAAAACTAAACAAACGTTATCTGAACACGTACTGAATGTAAACATTAATTTATAGGTGAAAATTGTTCATAAGTTACTTTGATTCCTGCTTTTTGTATTTTACAACGAATCATTTAAAAGGACGTGAATAAAAAACAAACTCATGACATCACATGATTCGTCATTAACAATTGAAATTTTTCCTTGTTTTAAGGAATTAGTTTTGCTATGACTTGAAGACTAGTGATGAGCGATATTGAAATAAACATTGATATTCTAATATTGATATTTAAAATTACAAAAAAATCGATATTCAATATTATTATCGCAAAAATATTGATATTCGATATATCGATGTACTTGTTTGTCATTTCGAAGTGGTAAGAAAGTCATATGGAATATTTGGAATTGAATTTTCATCCAAAATATTGTAAAAATATTTGTTTAATTAAATCAAGACATATGCAAAATTACAGTCGATTCATTTAATTCAGTATGTAAAAATAAAGGTATTACGAAATAATCGAAATAGAAAAATTGTCAACTTATAAAATTATAAATTATATAGACTAATAATACATACATTTCTTAAAATAAAAACCTTTTTTTTAATATTGCAAAATTATACAAATTATATTATTATACAAACATACAAAGTAAACAATTATAATATTGTGCAATGATACAAATTAAAAGAAAGTATGATAAAGTTATACATTTAAAAATAGTATAACTATTAATAAATTATTGAAATATGGTTTTTAAATTGATCAACTGAAATATAAAAGTTACAACATTATAAAATTATACAAAAAAATAATAAAAGTTAATAAAAACTCAATATCAGACTATATGATATGAATTAATTGATATAGGTAGTTGATTAGAAATGAAATCTTTTTTCTTTGATTTTCGCAATATTAATAAAAGGCACAATTCAGAATTACATTTATTATTAATAATTATATAATAATTATTACTATAATTATTTCTATTAGTTTGTATGTGCACGTTTTATATTTATACTTTCTAATTTATTTTTAAATTATTTTCAGATATTTTAAGCAGTCCGGATAAGGTAAGGAATTTACAGTAATATTCGGATGGTATACGGTTTTTAAATATTTTTAACAATTTTTCAACCGATAAAAAACATTTATAAATGGCTAATCAACTAACAATAAATTCATAGTCATTAACAATCATTCATAGTCAAAAGTGAAATTATGATTTTGTCTATTTCATCAAAATCAGTTTGCTATTGAAACTCATAGGAATATATTGAGATCTTCAATATATGTTTCCTGAGCCAGAAACCTTGGGGACGACTACTGACTTATTATTGACTCGAATTTTTCTTGTAAAGATCAGGTTTTCTCAATCATACACATAGTTTGGTTCACCTTGAAAGAAATTTATCTTAGCCATGATGTGTTTTCGATTTGAACTGGGTAAGCGATTCATTTTACCAACTAATCGTATCCCACTTTAATTGCCTCGCGTAATTATAATTATAGTTTCTGAAGTCATTTCACCATTTCTAAATGTCATTTTGAACTTTAAGTAATGTCATTTGGATGAAATCAAAATTGCGAATGCAAAATTTCTAGAGCAACCAAATTATAAACAAAAAATTAGAACATGAGAGATTGGCTGTATGTTTAAGACAATGGAATATATAGAAAAATGTTCTATTCTGCTGTCAAGAAATATACTTAAGAAAGATGAACCTAGATAAAAACTGATTTGCAGAAATGTGTCTTCTCGATGTATTACTGTAAATAAGATGTAAGTGTGTGGTACACGAATATCATTCAGTTAAGTAGCCTTGGAAAGTTCATTGACATATTTTTAATTGTACGATTTAGATGTAGAGTTGAAAACGTGGCTTCCATTTCAATGCATAGATGGTTAATCATGTTCAGGCCATTTGTACATAAAAGATAAAACTGTCATTTCAAGATATTAATGACGATATTACGTAGGTCATAATAAATTGAATATTTAGGTCTTGTTTTTATTGAATGTATTCTTAATCAGATGTAAGGTGTACATTCTCCATAACGTATAAACAAATTAAATGTTTTTAAGGAAATTGAAAAAAAAACAACTAACAGCAAAGCAGCTCAAATTTATAATTAAATTATGGTTTATGAAGAATGTATGGAAGTTTTCAAATAAATGATCAATTATACAGTCGTGGTATAGTGAATGCGAGACGAATAAATAATGTTTGGAAAAAAATTAATTTATTATATGGTTGAAAAATTCAGTAAAAATAAGAAATATTTTTAAACATATATGAATAATATACGAACAAGTGAAATTTATATTTTAGCTGCGACAAAAAAATCGATATAAATTGTATAAAATTGCAATTATAGTTTAACAATTTTATATTTTACTCTTTTGATAATTTTCCATCTTGAATAAATGTCAAAAGCGTAGAATCAGTATAAAATTCTACGTAACAAAAAATTGTGTAACTTATTTAATAGAATGGATTTTATATAATACCTATATTAAAATAATTATATATTGTTAATATATTGACAATATATTATTTTTAGCAAATTATGTATAGTATATTTATTGACCAAATTTATTGAGCAAATTATAGTATATTTGCATACTTTCCATTTATGGATCATATATTGGTCGTGTATTCGCACTTTACAAAAGTAATCCATATCAATATATTATCAATATACGGTGAATGTACATTTTTTAAAATAATATATTGTTAATATATGTTTTATGTATAGAAAATATATGATCTTTTACTAGGTTATTTTTAATCAAACATCAATTTTAATAGAATATTTATAAAAACATATTTACAAATATTTTCAATTTTTCGAATTTGAAAGAATTACACGTATAGAATGTTCTGTAAGTTCATTGAGCTTGGTATTAATGAGAAGTAATGTCGTATTAATTTCTTAATAATAAAATGAAACCAGAATTGTGCCAGTGGTCATAATGTCAATGAATATAATCTAAAAAAAATAATAATAATTGAATAACGTAATTGTTATAATCCCTAGATTTAGGGAAAAATTGTTTCGCGACTTTCGCGTTGCAATAAATAATGGCAAATAAAGTTCGTTATATCTCGTGGAAAATCATCATCGTAACAATGCCTTCGGGCAGGTAAACATTAAAGACTGAGGAATAATTATGTCGTGACCTAGGATTATGACAAATTTCATCACGAGAATATTTAGATATCACTTTGTTTCACAAGATTTGATAATGTTCTTATTTATTTATGTAGCCTACTTTTTTAATTATATATATTATTGATTTTTCAATAAAAATCATCAAACTGTCTTCTAATGTGAATTTAAAATGTCTTTTAATGTGAATTATAAATTGTCTAAATTAAAGAGTTTAAATGAAGCAAAAAATAGAATGTTAATAATTCTTTGTCGAATAGAAATTAATATTTTGTATTATTCAAAAAAAAAAAAAAAAAAAAAAAAAAAAAAAAAAAAAAAAAAAAAACCCTTGGAAATTGAGCTATTAATTTTGTAGATACAATCTGTCTCATGTATTAATGATCTGTAATATTGTTTCATGTTGTAATGTAGAGTATTATTTGTTAAATACGTAATTACTGTTTAGAAATGGATTATTATATAAATTGTTATCTTTAAATAATGAAAATTGGATTGTTTTACCTTTTCTCAAGTTTCTTATAACTAAAAAAGTATGACAAAAGACAAACATATATGTTGAATATGTATCTAAAATGTATACAACTTGAGAATTCATTTTTGTTTGTAAACTTTATATTTATTGCATCATAGATATACATTTTATGCCTGAAAAGTCAAGCATGTATCGTACACAAGTGCATATTGTATAAATATGTATGTTTCTGACAAAGAATTCGAAAAAACATGCACACGCGTAAAAATACTCTGTTTGTGACATATGTAATTGACTTAGCAGAAACATAATTTATATTTTTTATATGAAATATACAAGCTGTATATGTGTATGTTTATTTACGATGTATTTATAATTTGTCGAACTAAATTTACTTATTTTACACTAATAAATGTAATATAAAAATATGGGATTACATTGTAAAATGTATTCTATTTTTTTTTAAATATACAATTTTTTTCCAATTACGAATTTTTCTTTTTTGGAGATTTTTCCCAATGTTTCCCATGCATTGATCTAACATAAATCACGGTATCAAAAGAGAGAGAATCCTTTCTCACGGCCACTCCCGTGCCATAACATTCAAACCGCTGGAGTAATCGGGCAAAGTCACGTTGCCAAACATATAACGATCAAATCAATTCACATCGCTTTCGCGATGCTAACTTATTAACCCAGTAGTGGTCCCGCTTTTTCTACTTTCTTTGTTTATCAGTAAAAATGCCACTCGGTTATCTTTGTTAGTCGATCGAAATGACCGTATAGCGCAGTTACACTCGGGTTAAGCATTATTTATTTGGAAACGAAAAAGAAAATCGAACATAATTGAACGTTTCAATTACGGAAATAATGTGATCAAAAATACAAAAAGTGGATAAATTAATAACATATTACATTAGTGAATTACATACTAATAGCATATTACATTAATGAAACTGTTATAAACTATGTTGATAACTTTTTGCATATTTAATATTTTTTCCTTAACTTTATATTGAAAAATGAATAAATTTTGCAAAATTTTACTGATTTATTAACAAACTTTTAGAACAATGTACTTTCTATGTTCAAAGATATTTAGATCATAATTATCTCTTTCGCCAAAATAATTAGCTATAATGACGCATAATGAAAATTGCTTTATGAATAGTAAATGTACGCAGCTGCCTGTAAAAACATAGTATATGTAATGTATGTAGATATTATGTTAATTTATAGAATCACTAAAATCTGTTGTAAGATTTGTTGTATTTTGAATCTTTTCGGCATTATGAAGAAATAGGTTAATTGTAAATTAAATTATAGATTTTTTTTATTAGATTTTTATAATCACGGTTATGTTAAATGAACAATACTATATTATTCTTTAGAAAAAAATAATTTTATAAATGTTTTAATATTGTAAATATTAATTTTTTAAAAATAGTATTAATAATTATTTCACCTTGGCTAAGGAAATAAAATTGAAATTATATAATTTGGCGTAATGTAATATTAGTAATAGAAATATTGACATGAAATTACATTAATCAGTTTTATAATCATTTCTACATACTGGTAATCTTTATATTACACTCGAACCTCTCGAAATGCACAACTGCGGGACCGGAAGTTTCACGATGTGCACATTGTTACAATCCGTTCTCGAGCATGCGCGTATACTGAAATACTCCGCAGTGCTGACAACGTTCAATCCTCAAAGGAATACTTTTGTAGGTTATGTTACTTTGTTTATATTGATCCATTGATCTAAATTAATAAAGTGAAAAATAATAAATTAATAAAAAATAAAATTGATATCTGAATAATTTTGTTGTTTATTTATAATTTTATATAATTATATTTGTTTATTTGTGATAATATACATTAAATAATCACTATTAATTAAAAAAAAATCATTTGACATACATATTATTACAAAAATTATTTGAATTGCGCGCCAAATTATCGTATGCCAACTTCCGTGCACGATGTGAGGTGAATTTCGTGCACGTCGCGAGGATGTGCACATAGCGAATGTGCACTTTGAGGGGTTCGAGTGTATTAGGAAGGATACGCGCAGTCATTAACAAATATATCTGGTCTTTCTTCAATTTTTGCAGTATGTGTTTTCTTTGTTTAACCTTTCTCTACGTTATTAGTTAAACAAAGATAACACTTACTGACACTTACTGAAAAAGACCAGGCATATATGCTAATGACTGTATATATGCAGTTTTATGATAATGTTTGAAAACAGAATCCATTTGTGTAAGCTATGATATAATGATTTTTAGTAGATAAGTAACTTGTGAAAGTGAAATATAAAATAATTTGTATTACATAACATCGTCGTCAATTAGAAAAAATATAATAATATAATGTAATAAAATATTATTGTAACTTTGTGAAAAATTGAATGAAAAAAATTATTGGACTTAAAATATGTTCATTGAATTGATATGAAAAATCATATGAGAATTAGGAAATCATATCGTCAGCTCACTGTAAAATAGTGAGCTGAAATTCTATTTTGGGGGCATTGTCAGACACAAAAATACATTTAATAAGAATCAAAGTTCATATTTTTCTATGTTGTCCCCAGAAATCATATGATATGGTATATTTTGCACCAAGGGAAATGAAAAAGGAAGTTCGTTACCGAGTGCGAAGTTAACAATCCGAGCCGAAGGCGAGGTTTGTAATCGCACGAGGAAAGAATTTTCTTTTATTTTCCATGGTGCAAACGATATTTTTCGTCACAAGGGACCAAAAAATGCAGTTTCTTTAAAACCCCCTAGAGATGGAAATTGCATTTTCTGTCACCGTGTGGCGAAAAATCATGTTTGACACGATTTCTCATATTAGAAGTTTTGACAGGATTAAGTTGTATGCGGAAGTAACATTATATATTGCACAATTAAAAAAGGCAAGACTTGTGCATATAATTTTTTAATTATGCCTTATCGTATGTTTCATTAAATGTGCAGCTTTAATGCAAAATGTTTCTAATAATTAGGTTTTGCATTTTGACAATTTAAACAAATCTACCGATTCAAATATATAAAGTTATCAAACATGTAAATGCGTAGTATAAAAAAATTACAAGAAAAAATGTAGTTCGTTAGAAAATAGAAAAAAAGGTTAATCAATAATTTATTATAAAAATAATTAATTAGATTCGAATAATGATAAAAAATGAAAATCGATAATTACATAGATAATTACATAGATAATTACATAAATACATAGATAAGTATTATAATATTATATATATTATAGTTAAACTATATATCTGTGACTCAGAGGAAAAACTATGTAAGTATATAGGGATTTAGTATACACTTAACTGGTTTTTCTTCACAGCCACAGATATTAACCCTCCTCCGGTTAACGTTTTTTTTACCACCGAATAAGGTTAACATGGGTCATTTTTTGTCCGACCCTATATTTATTTATTTTTAAAGGTGCTAGAAATGTTTATAAGTCATGCACTTATTCAATGAAGTCTCTTGAACAATTTTTGAGTATAAATAATATGAATGATTAATATATTAATTATTGCATTATTCAATTATTATATTGAAAAAACAGGGAATATGAACTGTTGTTTTTTAAATATTATATCATCTAGTATTTCGCATAAAAAAAGTCTTTATCTAACCAGAATAAAGTAAAAGGTGTATATTTTTAGGAAAAAATATTATTCCTGATATAATTGTAATAAGACCTTTAATTTTCAACATAAATCACACCTATTGTTGACTATTTTTAATTACAGCCACAATGAAAAGTTACACAACATAATAAATGGCAAAACATACAAATAAAATTTAATATCTTAGAACAATTTTAAAGATTAAAAATATATCAAAGAATTATTCAATGAACCTGTTATTAAAAATAAATAAACCCTATAATCATATGAAAACATCAATAAATAATAGACTTTCAAATTTGAAATGTTTTAAAAAGTTACGAGTTAGGTTAACGTTGGTCAAAAGTGTCCTGCGCAAAATTCAATGCTGTTTCTTCAGCTGTCTTATGCCTTATCCTCAGACAGTAGCAAACGTGTTGCTGTATTCGCTACGCACTTTAACTGTTATTTTCCCATATGTCTTCCCATATTGCTTCCAAAATTCGCAGTAGACTATTGCTCAAAAACAGCACTGGGAATATCGAAAATCAGTTCTAGTTGCGTGAGTAGCAAATATAATTACAGAATATGTAGAGAATATAGTTACACTAATATACAGTACAGCATACAATACCAACTTAAATTTAATTGTTTTTAAATTTTATAATGACCTTGACTCTTTTGGATACTTTCATAATATTAGTAAGTAAGACAATAAAAATTATCATCTTTCTGACAAAATAGAGATATACTTGTAAAAAATCAAAAAAATATCATCTTTTCTGATAAATTTATTCGTTTTTATGAAAATAATTCTCAAGCTTCGAAGACTTTTTATCAGAAAAGATGATAATTTTTATAAATTTACTTTTGTTAGTGTAGGTATTGGAATATTCTAAATCCTCAGTTTATGCTTTTCTTAACTTCAAAAAATTTAGATCAATTGTGTAATTTTTTAAATTATTATATAACGGAAAAAATTAAATATGTTGTATTTTTCCCGGATTTCATAGTGACTATCTTGTTTTGTGTTATTACTATCTGAAGCAACATTATTATGAATATTGAAACGATATATTGCTTTACAAGTGTGGAAAATTAGTGATTCTTGTACTATGATTGCACAAGTTTGGTAATTACCAAATTACGCATAAATGGAATGTATTACTTTTCCTAATAAATTTATCATAGTGATTAACCCGTCAAATTGGATTTACGAGTTAAACCCAATAAAATCAATAAATCCGCTAAATTCGTCAAACTAGATATGCCTTTTGAATCAAATAAATTCGATTAACCCGATGAGCCTAGTAAACACAATGAGTTCAATGAACCAAGTAAACTCATTGACCCCCATGAACCCAAGGGGCCTAATGATCCCCAATAAACCCAATAAACCTTTATGAGTTCCACTCATAAAGCACATTGATTCATTGACAATGGATTGTTCTCCGCATTGGAAACATTGCGGAAGTAGACAAATATCTATGCACGCGTAAGGAAAAAAAAGTTTTCAACAACTTTTTTTTTCATCAAATCTTGGATGAAAGTGCGCATTTTCTACCTAGAGTTGTAAAGTAGGGATAGAATATTTATTTTCCTCTTCTAGGGTAAAATTTTTATTTTTATCCCAGTTTTCGGGAAAGAAAATACCTTTTCGATGCATTTGTAAGGAAGAATAAGGGAGAAATTGCTAAAAGGACTCGTGTGAGATTACTACTAGTTGCGGGATATACTATATTACATTTCCTTTACATTTTATCATGTTGTGGATATGTAATAAATATTTCTGGAACATTTTCCTTCTGTTATGGGTAAATTCATGGAAGGGACTTAACGACGGTATTGAATTTTGTCTCGTCTACATCTGAACAGTTACATTTGTTCAAAAACAAATTATGTTACATAAATGGAAAATTCTTAAATAAATTTTCCATGCAACATGAAAAATTGATATATATATATATATATATATATGTCATTTTTATTACCATTAATAATAAATGAAATGAAATTATTATTATCACTATTATTAAGATAAGATTAATAATAAATATAATCTAAGAAATTATTTATTTATTTTGAAAAGTGATCTATTTTTCCACAAGTGACATAGTTACGAGTTTATTCGATGGGAAAAATATTGTATTCTGCTTGTAATGACGCTTTTCCTACAGTCACTCGAAGAATAATAGACTATTTTTATTAATAAAGAATAGATAATTCACTCTACATAAGACTTTCCTTTATTAATATAAAATAATGTTGTTGCTCGAACACTCCAAGAAAGGCTTTACTTCCCTCACCACACGGTAAATAAAAGTGTAATAAAAATTATTGTAACTTCTAATAAAAATTACTATACCATTTATGAATCTGAGCGCACAACTCGACATTTATGAAGAAAATTATTATATTTTAAGGAAAAAACTAATACATGGTATAGTAAAACATTTTATATGATGGATTTTTTATATTATTTTATAATGCTTTTTTATATTGATATCGAGTTGTCCTCAGATTCATAAACAGTATAGTAATTTTGATTATAAATATAGTACTTTTTATTCGACTTTTATTTAGCGTGCAGGTGACTGTTATTAGAGTAATATATATGAATCAAAGTCAATCGTTTTTTCGAGGTTATAAGAGTAAGTTCAACTAAAAGATACAAATACAGGTAAACATCAAGGTCCTTTTCCATCTATATTTATTGAAAATACCTGTTTAGCATACCAATTGCCTGGAGCCATATTTGGAGAGGATTAACCTTTATTAAGTGTTGTTTACAATAAATCAACATTTCGATATATGGAAAAATAGTGTTGCAACTCATGTACATATGCACTATATAACTTTGAAAATGTTTGTTATCAAAATTTTACAGTTTTAAAGCTAGAAATTTCATGATTTCTAATGTGAATTAATTAGAAAATAAAAAATTAATTAATTGTGTAGTAAATTCTGTGGTTATAAAGTTAAAGCATATTTATAATTATACAAAAAAAAGGTTCAGTTTAAACACTTGCAAATTTAAGTTTTGATTATCAATTAATAATTTGTCTGCCTATCTCTTACTAAAAAGATTGAACTTATCTCACTCACTCTCGTTACACTTTCGATGATACGGACAGATGGCATGGTGTCAAAAGATGTGTGCTCCTTTATTCGACGCACGAAAACAGGAAGATAAAAAAAGAGGAAACGTCGACAGCAAAAGTCGAGACACTGCATATACACACGCATACACACACACGCGACACAGTCAACTTATGCAAACATTATGCGTAGACGCGTCGGCGGCAGATGACAGACAGATCGGGTTATGTAGATCAGAGAGCTTTGTCGTTGTCAAGTACCGATCGCGACTGCATAAAGGAACAACACACACCGCTGGAAAGGTGAATCTCCTGAGAAAGAAAACGAGAATTTTGCTTTCCCGAAGAGAGACGCGGGTAGATCGTATATGTCAGGAATAGATATTGGTCGCGAGAAAGTCGACCGCCGTGATATTTATGCGACGTCTATTAACGTTCGACATCAATCGCATTTATGCGCTCAAACGCCTCGACGGCTTTCTAATTGTCTTCCTGATACCAGCTCTTACTTGATTTACGTAAGATGCGAGACAAGGAACTTGCGGATTATCATCTGTGCAAGAAGAAAGGTTGCGGTTTCATTGCGTTTATTTTTGATTTCGAATAACATTATGGTGAAAGAAATATCATTTGTGATAAATACATATTTTTAATATTTCTTCATACTTATTCTTTAAATATTAATAGAGAAAGAAAATTTGTTAGAAACAAAAAATGGTGTTAATCTACAAGAGAAAAGTAAAAGTTAAATCTTTTTAATCAAAAGTGTATTTTTAATGAATAAATTTGGAATATTGTAATTATGTTAATTATTTGTATATAAATGGCATAGTTTTGACTTGAAAATTGTTGGATTTGAATATATATATCTTAGATCGAATGAAAGATCTTGAAGCAGTATACATAAAAGGATTATTGGCGTCGTAGGAAATTGCGATACAGATACCACCGCTTCAAGAGAAATTGTAATCCAGTTTACATGCTTGTAGGACGTGATAAGTTTCTTGTTTGATACTAAAACTAGTCTTATATTTTTTTAACGCTTTTTTGACATTTTATTTTGTATTGAATTCCTATTAATCTACACGGAAGAAAATTACTCATTAAAAATTACTATGTATCCGAGTAAACTTGTGACGGTGAGCATTTAATAAATTTTACTTTTTGACTTAGTAGTTTTTTTTATAATTTTAACATTATAAAAAAAATCCCTCTCCGAGTTTCGAACTCGGTACCTGCCGCTGTTTCTTAATAAGCCGTCGTACTTTAACCTCGCGGCTATTCGCCCGACTGCCGTTAAAAGGCTTGTTATGTTACTTAAACTATCAAGGCGTGAAATTTACTTTCACATAATAATTACAATGACACTTAGTAAAAATTCATCAAATATTTGTAAAAATTACTATTAACTTAGTAAAAAATCATCAAATTTAGGCAAATTTTAATCAAAATCTATCAATTACCACGAAAACGACATTACCGTCACAAGTTTACTCGGATGCATAGTAATTTTTAATGAGTTATTTTCTTCCGTGTAATATATAAAAAAGTATGTTAGTTAGGAATCATAAGTTGTAATATAAAAGCCGGCGATTCGACTATCCAAGTAAAAGTATCCTTGCAATTTGACTAATTCAAATTAGATTCTAGTTAAACTTATAACAGATTCACTAGATTGGGTAATACGGTTTAAATTCTGGCTAGTTTTTCACTCGAAATTACTGGTGCAAATGGTACTAGTCAGATAATAGCTAGTCTGTGTTAGAATGGATTTATCTGTTTACACTACGCGATAATGTTCCCAATGGGAAACGAACAACTGATCCAAGTCTGGCACAGTACTGGCAGAATGTGTTACCAGTATCATGCCTATTCTGGGTCTTATGTTAAATCTGGCAATTCCCCATAGGGTTATTAAAACAGACCACATGCATAAGAAATATTGTCACTAATGAAAGTACCACTGTCACTAATGAAAATATTTTTACTAATGAAAGTAAATTTTTAATTACTTAAAACTGTACAGCAACTATCTAGATACTAGGCACTTGAACTAGGCCAGTTTTGTGCTACTAAAAGCTCTTCCCGATTTTAAAATGAAAAACTGATCACAATCTGACTATAGCTACTTTAACATTGTCCAGAAAAGTTTATTTATAAAATGTTGAAAGATATTTTTAATACATTAACAATAAGTTTGCATTATGTTACAGATTTTAAGTAGAATTTGTTTTCTTTTATTTATTTTAATCAACTGAAATAAATAGTTACTTAATTATATAACAGTTAAAATATAATTTCAAAAATATGTAAATAAATTGAAACATTTCTACTTTTTATATTAATATTTACAATTAATTATCATATCTTATACAGTTTAATAATACTAATATGTATTTTTTATAAATAATTTTTTACTTGTTTGTAATACATGAAAACAAATAGACAGTTAAATTAGTACAAAATTAAAGAAAAATTTAACAATATAATACTGATATATTATTTTTTATTACTGTTTCAGGTAAGAGAAAATGATTATTCTTCCATCTACTGCTGCAACTCAAAAAGAGTATTGGTAAAGTATATTAGAAAGCAATATTTAAGCTATATACTTATAATCATAATACTATGATGATACTTACTGATATAATAGAATAACAACTATACTATTGTATTATATATAAAACTAGCTGAATCGCCGAATTTGCCCAGTAAAACGCCTATGACTCCCAGCAAAATTCCTAGCTTCATCTGAGGTATCTCTATAAACTCTATATGGTCTCTTTATGGACGCCCTACAAACTCCCTATAAACTTCCTGTAAACTTCTTATAAACTCCATAGAACCTCCCTATGAACCCCTATAAACTTCCTTTAATCTCCCTATAAATTCCTTTTAATCTACCAATATACTCCTTTTAATCTACCTATATACTCCTTTTAATCTCCCCATAAACTCCCTATGAACCGCTATGACACCACTTATGACATCCCCTATGTCATCCACTATGACATCCCTTATGACATCCCCTATGACATCCTTTATGACATCCCCTATAACATCCCCTGTGACATCCCCTATGACACTTGAGGGGTGCACCTATGACAAACAAATTTTTTTTTTCTAAAAATCTAGTGCAGATATTGTAAAAAAACAAAGTTTACGACACTTTGGCGATATAGGACTACATTTTCTAAAAATTTGGTTTAAATTGAATCGGTAGATTTTGCGTGATTGACATACAAACAAACAAATAAACAAACATATTTTCAATTTTATATATTAGTATGGATTGATATTAGAGTAACCGCCCACGTTCATCAAAAACATATATTTTACACCACGTGAAATACTTGTATTTCACTGCCGCTTACTTTCACGAACAATACAAAATACTACCTTGTACTTATTACTTATGATGTAAATTTTCTGACGATGTTTTTATAATTTAATCAAGAAACCACTAAAGAGTTTTGTAAATGTTACATAGTCTATAAACATTATTTTCTAGAAATGTGTGAAAATGTATTTCTTAAAAGAGATGGATGATCCAAACTGAATGTTTACCAAATTTTTGACATTAATATAAATAACATACCTAGATTGACACTTGACTGCTGATTTTATCAAAATCGGCGGCTAATTAAATTCACATATTATTTCATTAAACAAAGCACAAAATTTGTTTCATTAACAAAACTTGTCTAAAACAATATTTCTCAATTTAATCTAATTAATTGTACATGCGAATATATACTTTCAATAATTTTTGTTCTTATATAACCATGATGAGAAAATTAAGCAATCAAAATAAGTTAATTAAGTTAGAACTACACTAAGAAAATTATTCTCTCAAAAATTATTATACTAAATAGTTAATTAAGGAAACAAATCTATTTTCTGTCATTACTTACAATATCTATTGAAAGCAAATACTAACATTGTTTCAATTATTTCTATACAGTTTGAGAATAATTAGAATAATTCTAGTATTCGCGTTCAATAGATATTGTAAAAAATGACAGAAAATAGATTTTATCCTTACGTAACTATCTAGTATAGTAATATTTAAGAGAATATTTTTTATGTGTTTTGTTTTTTGTTTTTACTTAATAATAATGCTGGCAACACACAGAGATTATCTAGATAATAAAATAAATATGACCAATTTCATCGAAAATTAGCCTTTAGCGGTTTAGGAAAAAAACTTTTTTTTTGATAGGCGTACGGAAAAAAATATAAGTCAAAATATATGTCAAAATATATAACTTTTTGCCGCTAAAATATATTTGAAAATATATTTCAAATATATTTTTTATATGTAAACATATTTTTGCATATATTTTACAA